>CANYBF010447428.1:0-22991 GCA_948192965.1 Dalechampia spathulata
CCGAACCCACACTCTGAAGAAACTAAGGATGTTTTCAACTCTGAAAAACCAAAGTTTTATTTCCTAGTTTTCAAAATTAATTCAATTGGGTTAATAGAAACAAACTAGGTGGCGACTCCACATATCCCGTTTTTCTCAAAAAGTTAAAACCTGTAAAACTGGAAAAGCCGAGAAACGGATACGGCAGCTCACAAATCTTATGATTTTTATGCATGCATTATAAGCTAGCAAAAGTTAAACATTATCAAGCAAAAGGTAATAGACATATCTATGCTACAAAACTAAATAAATTTCCTAAGC
Organism: Dalechampia spathulata; assembly: GCA_948192965.1. Lineage (NCBI taxonomy): Eukaryota > Viridiplantae > Streptophyta > Magnoliopsida > Malpighiales > Euphorbiaceae > Dalechampia > Dalechampia spathulata. Next base: position 301 of record CANYBF010447428.1, read on the forward strand.
ATATAAACATAAAGCTAGCAAGAGTAATGTTATTAGGTTTATCTCATCATCTTTCAAATAATTGAGAAGTCAAAGCTTTGTAAGGATCTCCATTGAGTGCAAGAGGTAACCCAACCTTCTTTCAATGATTTTACTCAAGCAACTTGTTATTGAACCTCTAAAAAGTAAGCAATAAGGGATTGCTCATTAATATCTACCTTCTATTTAAGTTACTTGTATTGTTGTTCAGTAGTTTCCCCTTGAGCTAAGTCAACCATAGACTCCTCTAAATGGATAATTTCCTCCTTTAAAGTCTAGATTTAAGATTATTTACTATCATAACTTTATGTGGTATCTTGTAGAATATCACCAATGGTATTCAATTTTATCATATCCCTCTCCAATACTTTCTTAATAGAGCAAAGAGGGTAGTATCTTTTTTAGGTCTCGGTAAATAAAAATAGCTCTAGGAATAAATTGCTCCAAGATCTATTTTGACACTTTTAATGTCTCTTAAGATAGCTGGTTATAAATAAAATCAATGGTTGGAGAAGGAGCTATAACAAAAGAGTAGTTGGATTGGAACTCGATGTTATGGGAAAGATAACAAATGAGTGCATCTAATACAAGATCTTGAAAGAGGAAAAGGATGAAAGTGTCTAAATGCTATTAAAATGAATAGGGTTAATCATATTGAGAATAAAATATGAAGTCAAACATACCACGGAGGGGATTGAAGAGGAAGGATATTGGTCACTTTATAAGCAAGTAAAAGGATTATAAATAATTAGAGGAATGGGTATCTTATTATGTGAACTTTCTTAAACAATACCCTTATATGTAGAAGGTTCTGCTAATGACTCGTTATCTTATGATGATGATAGCTTGACATGAATTTTCCTCTCAGCAAAAGTGATAGCTTGATGTTTGGTTGATTTTCTAGTAGGCTTTAGCATTGGTTTATACCTTCCTTAGGTTTTCTTGGATTTTGATAAGGGACAAGAAGAATCAAGTTTTTTAAGAGCAAGAGTGCTATTAGAAATGGTAGGGTAGCCTAACTAAAAAAATAAAATGGAATGTTAGAGAAATAGGCAAATGAGAAAATGAGCAAAAGAGGAAATGAAAATAAAAGTAGTAGTAGTACTTGATACAACAAGGTTCTCAAAAATAATTGCCCATAAGGATCTAAATGAAGTATGAAGCTGATCAAGGGAATAACTTAACTCATGCACAAGAGGTTATAAAAGGCTTTTCTCGTATGTGCCCAAGTCTTTTCAATATTAGACATATCATAATTGATTCTATCAATAAGAGCTGGGCATAAAGGATGTCTATGAAATTTAGCTTGCTAAATCTAAACTATTTACACCATAAGAAGGGGAGGTATGGCTATTTGATAACTTTACCAGGAGTGGGAAAACCAATTGAAATGCTATCGTTATAGAGTATGTGAGGATGGGTGAAGGCCGCCTAAGTAATTGTAGAATGAGAGACCACACCAGGAAAGTAATTCCTTGCCCAAATAGATAGGATGTAGTCCTCATTGGTATCCTCAAAGAATAAGAATAGGGAAGGAAATGAGTTAATTATTAGGTTCTAGAAATAGTCAAATGATGGTAGCCTCACTCATAGAGCATGTACAACTAATAACTCATAGATTATGAAATTCTTCCTAATAAATTGATATGTTAAAAGTACTAGAAAATAAATGAACAATTTTACCTATACTAACCAAGGACCTCCACTCATCTTATAAACTAGTTTATCAGAAATAGTCTTGGTGAGATCATTATAGACAACTACTAGTAACATAGTGCTAAGTGTGTACCTCCTTTCATGAGCAATAAAGTGAGCCATAGGAAGATACTCACTACTTGGTTAAGAGATGAAAGATAAAAGATAGATTTTTATAGTAGGCACTGGATGAAACAAGTATGCTATGTCTTAAGATCTAATAGTTGACCTACTATCACTTTAATAAAAGCTAAATAAGTATAAACTTAGTCTTATAGCTATCAAGAGATTATGTGCTTTTGATGAGAATTGGTGCCTCAACACCCATCAATAATAAGCTTATAAGTGCAAGAATGTCTATAAGTATGATAAACATAGGCATGGCTCGAAAAAGGAATGAGTTGTAATCTTTAAACTAGAAGTCCAAAGCTGCATAGAGTAAAGAAGTCAGAAAAGGAATCTATGTAGAGGATAACTAAATTAAAGGTCATATTCTAGCTTTCTTCCATTAATTAGAGAAATGAAGAGAGAGATTGTTTACCTATTTAATCTATCCATCAAGGATTCTAGGTCATTCTTTAATGAAGATGATTGAGGAAATGCTCTTACCATAAAGGAGTTCCTCATCGTATCTCATGATATAAGGGAATGTTTGCTTACCAATGATTTAGTAGGGAGGTATCACTTGAGACATAAAGCTAGAATTCACATATAGAAAGGAATGAATTAGTACTTAGAGCATAAGGAAGCATGATACAAGAGTGATGAAGTGAAGTTACCTAATGTTGATGATGAGTACTTATAGAAGTAAATGTTGGCCCATGAATGGAGTTAAGGGAAAGATGTACAATATTGATGTGTTTCACAAGTAAGTAATTCTAAAACATTTTTCTTTGTTTATGAATGAGAATAATCAATGTAATGATTGATCGGGTATTACTTTCATCAAATTCATTCCTTACAAACCACACGTTGGAATTATGATTTTGTAGTAGTGGAAGTAAGGGTCGAATCCTACAAAGACGACTTCAACTCACTTAATTCTTTGCATTTAAAAATAAACAAGATGAATGAGAAATTAATTAAAACAAATAAAGAAACAAATAAAATAAATTTGAGAAAATCAATAAAAGGTAATTCTCCCAACTGAAAGCATCAAGTATTAATTAATTGAATATGATCACTGATTCAATAATAGTCCAAAGGCAATAATGGCACTAAGCTGGTTATAGTTTGCCCAGCAAGTCTCGTACGCCCCAATCTTCCCTTATTTGTAAGACGCCATGAAACAAGCTCTATGAAATGCCTCTAATCCTAGGATAGACAAGGTGGAAATAGATTCTCACAAGTCATCTCAAAATTGCATTAGGAATTAGGAAGACCCGACTCTAGTTAATAGTTGCGACCTAGCATCCCTCGTGTTCAAACTAGATCCTCTAACCCACAAGAAGTACTACCGTATATCGCAACAAGGATAGCATCTTCCTTTACCACTCCAGAAAGTCGAGTGACTTTTCCATATCAAACAACCCACTTAGCTATATGCTAGAACTTAGAAAAATGCAACATGCCTTATTTACATGCACTAGGAACAACAATGGTTCTATGCGATTCAGAGTTAAAGATAATAGTGCCTTGCCAATGGAATTATGATCACTTAGATCTCACATAATCATTTAACGAATAGCTTGAATTGCTTCCAATTGGGAAAAACAATCGCCTAGCCTTGCATCATTGATAAAACAAACATAAAATAAAAATAAACGAAATAGAAACTCAAACTAAAAGGAATGAACAATAAAATCCAAACTACCAAAATTAAGAAGAACCCCCTTCTATATAGGAACATGCTCCTATTTATAGAAGGCAAAATAAAATAATTAAACTAATAAAAATAAATAATTAACAATCCTAATCTTCAGATAAAAGAGTTTGCATTGTTCCCAATCACTTCTTCATCCAACTCTAGGAGATTAAGTTCAAGTAAAACTATCACACCCAGCCCATACCTGGCGTAACATGCTCCCGTAGAATGAGCATCAATCCTCCCCAAGGAAAACCGCTACTCACACCATAAGGGATGCATCGTCTCTATGTTCTAGTAAAGTTTGTATGGGTACAAGTCTCTGTATTAAGTGGTGAAAGAAGGTAACAACGTGGCGTTCATACATTATACATGACATACCCTGGATGTACAATCATTCATTCATGCAATTCGTATTAGTAAGCAACTCAATTATATTATATACATACGATACAAGTCATACAACAGGGTTCGTGTGATTTACATAATAGGTACACCACACAATACAGAGTTGACTACCGCCACTATGACTAACAGAACCACTCTAACAAAAATGAATCAGAGTATTCCCTTGAGGTCCCATGCCACTTCAAGAATAGCCTTCTCTGCTGATGACCTCTACACTTCTCAGACCGCTCACCATAAGCCTCAGTACCTACGTTCATCAAATGATAAATGCTGAGTATGAAACTTAGTGGTAACCATCACAAACGTCATATATCAAGCATTACAATCAATCAATAACATCATCATATAGACCGTCATAACATACATTTCAAATACATGTAATGCGAATGCAGTTATGCTTTACATTCTTCCTCCTCCTCATCTCACTCATCTACTCTTATTTTCCTGTAATTGTGCACATTCTTTCGCACATACTGGGTCCCTGTAGGTACCGGTACTCATCTCCCGAGGGAGGGCATATAACTGTGTGGTGCTTTGCACCCATTTCCTACTGTAGGTCTCGAGACTCATCTCCCATTGGGAGGGTATTAATCTACATGATTCCTTAAAGGAATCCATCATCATTATTTTGACCCAGTATGCCTAGAGCTTATAGCTCTGCTCTTATCTCTCACTTTCTTTTTCCCTATCCTTTCCCTTCTTCAACACCATGCATGTTTATGAAAGCATTTATATACATATACATCATGTCACATACTCAACCCATCAAAGAAAGCCATAAAACCTCAAAGCAATAATATAGCAATAAGGAGCATCCTGTTTAGACCTTCCTTAGGTCTTAAGGCATATAAATAAGCCATAACCATGGCAACAAGCATAAACCTAACATAAACCTAAAGTCCAATTACCTCTAGCATAGGCTTGTAATCCCGCCTCTATCAATCACCATGTTAAACTCTTAGTTCCCGCACTTCATAAGCCACTAAGAAAGCCTTTCATATGAATTATAAGGGTTAAGAAGGTTTAAGAATGCTAAAGAAGAAAGAAACTTTTAATACTTATCATTTGACTCATCAAACTTAAGTCGCGTATGGCTGTATCGCCTCCCGTACGCCCGTACCGAACTCAAGCTTCCTGACAAACTAAATTCCTGCAAGGGACGGTACGCCCGTACCCCACTCGGTATGCCCATACATCCATAATTCAATTGACAAACTCAATTTCCTGCGAGCTCCCGTACGGCCGGACAACCATGTGGTACGCCCGTATGGTCTCCAGAACCCTAAGACCCCTCATCTCCCCTATTTGGTATGCCCGTACGGTATCCCGTACATCTGTACCACTATCATTATTCCACCTAAACTCTTTCTACCCTCGTTCCCGAGCACCTAAGTCATAATTCAAGCATAAACACTTCTAAAAGCTCAATCACAACATACTAGACACGGTGTCTGCCTCTTATACTACCGAGAAATCTCAATAAGGCAGCAACACCCTCTCTTCCCATCATCGTCATGTACACACGCTTCACGTGAACATGCATATTCAAGTAAGCAACATCACATCTTAATCACCAAATGCATCAATACACATATATATATATATATATACGTATATATTCTATCAGTCATATACATTCATAGTACAAAACAACCAGGGTCTCTAATACGGGTGTGATAACTCTCTCCCCCTAAAAGGAATTTCATCCCCGAAATTCAAACTTGAGCTACTAGGGAATAGGTGGGGATATTGCTTTCTCATCACTGATTCCCGTTGCCAAGTGGCATCTTGTCCTGTATGATGGTTCCATAGGACTTTCACCAAAGGAATCTGTTTACTCCTCAACGGTTTAGTTTCCCTGGCCAGAATCTAAATTGGTTCTTCACTGTAAGATAAATCATGTTGTACCTTAATGGATTTAATCGAAATAACATGAGAAGGATCTAACCTATACCATCTTAGCATCAAAATATGAAATACATTATGAATCCGATCCAACTCTGGTGGTAAGGCTAATCTGTAGGCTGATGGTCCCACTCACTCTAACACCTCATGGTCCAATGAAACAAGGGCTCAATTTCCCTTTCTGTCCAAACCTTAAAAGCCTCTTCCACGGAGACACCTTCAGAAATACTCTATCTTCGACATCATACTCTATATCCCATCTTCTCAGATCTGTATGGGACTTATACCTATCCGATGCTGCCTTCAATCTAGTCCTAATCAAGTGTACCTGTTCTTTTGCTTGTAGTACTAATTTTGACCAATTAGCCCTCGTTCACCAACCTCGTCCCAATGCAAAGGCATCCTACATGGTCAACCATACAATGCTTTGTAAGAAGCCATCTGTATACTGGATTGATAGTTGTTATTGTAGGCAAACTCAATCAATGGTAAGTAGCGATCCCAACTACCTGTCCATTCCATAATACAAGCACGTAGCATGTCCTCTAAAATTTGGATCACTCTCTCTGACTGGGCATCGGTCTGAGGGTGAAAAGCAGTACTAAACTATACTCTCATACCCAAAGCTCTCTGAAAAGTACCCCAAAACTCTGACGTAAATTGTGAATCTTGGTCAGACACTATAAAGGATGGAATCTCGTGTAACTGAACAATCTCATCAATATACAGTCCTGCTAACCTTTCCAAACTATAATCCATACGTACAAGTAGGAAATGATCTGCCTTCATCAACCTATCCATGATTACCCATATGGCATCATGTCTATTCTGCGTCATTGGTAGCCTTGTAACAAAATCCATCGTGATCCAATCCCATTTCCATTCCGAAACTGGTAATGGACTAAGTAACCCTGCTGGTACCTGATGTTCTGCTTTAACTCACTGGCATATCAGACACTTAGCTATAAAATCGGCTATATCATTCTTCATACCAATCCACCAGTAGTGTTGTTTCAAGGCTCGATACATCTTCATACTACCTTAGGTTACCGTTATCATCTATTGTAAAAAGTGCGATCTTACCCATCTGAACTTTTTATAATTGGTTCTGATACTCCTCATCATTCACAGCACTTCTCTGAATCTATTCTCTTAATAGCAGCTTTACTTGTAACTATAATTGTGCTACTATACAGTCAGGTTGCACCTCTAATAAGCCATTCATCTGTCATATTTCTTGAACTAGTATCAACGGTGACTATCTTAACCCTACAAACACTTTACGGCTCAATGCATCCACCACTGAATTAGCTTTCCCTGGATGATAGTCGATCACACAGTCGTAATCCTTTATTAATTCAAGCCAATGTCACTGCCTTAAGTTTATTTCCTTTTGCATGCCCAAATACTTCAAACTCTTATGATCGGTATACAAATAACATAACTCCCCATACAAATAATGTCGCCAAATCTTCAATGCAAAGACAGTGGTGGCTAACTCCAAATCATGGGTCGGGTAGTTCTTCTCATGTGGCTTCAACTATCTTGAAGCATATGTAATTACCTTCCCCTCTTGCATGAGAACACACCCCAATCCATTGAGTGAAGCATCACTGTATATCATAAATGCAGTCCCTGGCGTCGGTAAGGTCAAAATCGGAGCTTAAGTTAAACACGCTTTCAATTGGTCAAAGCTCTTTTGACATTCATCCATCCATAGGAAAGGAAGATCCTTCCATAGAAGAGTCATCAATGGCAGTTCAAGCATTGAGAAGCCCTTAATAGACCGTCTATAATATCCGACTAACCCCAGAAAATTACGGATCTCACTAACATTCCGTGGAGTCGGCCAATCAAGTATGGCTTCGATCTTGCTCGGATCCACCCTGATTCCCTCAGCTGAAATAATATGTCCTAGAAATGCCACTTGCTCTAGCCAAAAATCACATTTGGACAATTTACCATATAACTGTTTCTCCCATAGCCGTTGCAACACTAACCTCAAATGCCTATCATGATCATCTCGAGTCTTCGAATACACCAGGATATCATCGATAAACATGACTACGAATTGATCTAAGTAATCCGTAAAGACCGTATTCATTAATGCCATGAATGTTGCAGGTGCATTCATCAATCCGAATGGCATCACCAAGAACTTATAGTGACCATAGCGAGTTCGGAAAGCTATTTTTGCTATACTCCCTCCTTGGACCCGGAGTTGGTGGTATCCTGATCGCAAGTCAATCTTAAAGAATACTGCAACATCTTTCAACTAATCAAATAGATCATCAATTTGGGGCAAAGGATATCTGTTCTTAACGGTCACCTTATTCAACTGTTGGTAGTCAATACACATTGTCATTGTGCCATCCTTCTTCTTCACAAATAATACCGGTGCGCTCCATGGTGAGACACTCAGTCTAATAAAACCCTTATTTAACAATTCTTGCAACTGTATCTTCAATTCCCATAATTCTAGTGGTGCCATATGATACGGTGTCATGGAGATCGGCTCAGTACCCGGTAACACTTCTATCTTAAACTCTACTTCTCGTTCTGGTGGTAGTTCTAACAATTCCTCTGGGAATACATCCGGAAAGTCACATACCGTCAAAATATCAGCTATCTACACTCCCCTCTATCTTACAGCTGTTACGTGAGCTAACACTGCATTGCAACTTTATCGTAACAATCTCGAAGCTACCATAGCTAAAATTACTCTAGCGGTTACTGATGACACATTACCTCGTATCACTATTGTATCATGCTTTAACTACTGTAGAGTTACTATTTTCCGATGACAATCCATTACTGTCTTGTACCTAGCTAACCAGTCCATACCCAAAATAATACCGTACTCACGGAACGACATTTCTACTAAATCTGCCATAAAGCACACACCATGAATGAACAACGGACACTATCTACACACCATATCGACTACCACATCCCTTCCTAAAGGACTCGATACCATCATATCATAGCCTAATCCCTCACATGGCATATTAAATATTCGAACAAATCCTACATTAATATAAGAATGGGAAGAACCGAGATCAAACAAAACTAACGCATCATAATTGGAAATAAGTACATTACCAATCACCACATCTGAGGCATGTTGATCATCCTGTTGCACCAAGTTATACACTCTGGTAAGAGCTCCAACAGTCTGATTAATGGACCCCTAACTGGTACCACAGCCTCCGCCATTACGGCCTCCACTGTTACGGCCTCTCCCTCTGCCTCTGCCTCTCTCGGAACTCTAGGAACTTCCGAAACTAGGTCTAACTATCAGACCTTGATGATAAGACCCCCCTTCTAAAATAGTATGTACCAACATATCATATCATGTGGGACACTCCCGAGCATAATGCCCGACTCTACCACATCGGTAACATAGGTTGGTACCCATCCGATAAGCCCCATGATGTGCTTGGCCACAAATGCAGTATAAACCTGGTCCCATACCTGAACGACCACTGTGTGATGAGGATCTCCCACTCTGTATACATCGAGGTGGCAAGGACCTAACATCAACTGACCATAAGGAAAAAGAACCTCTAAACTTGCCCATCTTCTGATTCCCCGATGAGGAACTCAACCCTCTAAACGGCCACCTTACTAACTCGGAACGAGCACTCTTCTCTTGCATCGTTCGCTCTTGGTTCAACGCATTCACCATCAATGATGAGAAATATTCATAATTAAAACCCTGAACAAGTGCTCAGATCCAAAAATTCAAACCCTATTCGAATCTCTTACATCTCTCACGGCCAGATGTCAATATATTGATCACATAATAAGCTAACCATGTGAATTCTCTCTCGTATTCTGCAACCGATATATCCCCCTGTCTCAAACTGAGGAACTCTTGCAGATTCTGGTCGGTATATGCGGTCGGCACATATTTCTGATGGAATGCCCTCTGAAAGTCATCCCATGTCAATACTGGAGGGTCTGCCATACTCTGTGGAATGGTCTTCCACCATTCATAAGCATTCTTCTGCAATAGGAAAATAGTATACTCAAACTTAGCCACCTCAGGGCACTTCAACTGACGTAGAATCCGTTGTGTATGTTCCAACCACATTTCTGCTTTATGAAGATCCATTGTCCCAATAAAAATCAGTAGCCCCGTATGATCTCAACTTTGTAAAATCTAACTTATATTCCTCTTGGTTCTGGTGTGGGTGGAGCTGGGGTAACCGGTAAAGTCTGACCCTGTGCCCGTAGATACTAGAGAAACAAGGCAAACTGGGCTACCATCGGATCAACTGCTGAGGCATCTGCTCTCTCAACCCAAGGTACCCTCTCTTTAGGTTCCCCCTGTCCTTCTTGTCCTGGTTGTCTCTCGCCTCTATCCCCTGTATCTGACATACTCTCTTGGGGATTAAAGTTACCCCCTGCTTCCTCACTCACTATAATAGCTCGATCTATCATAGAACCTAATCTGTAACACAATAACATAAATCATAACAGTCAGCAGCGGTAGGGACATACCTTGTTAATCATAGAACCTAATCTGATACCACTTAAACATGTCACACCCAACCCATACCTGGGGTAACATGCTCCCACAGCATGAGCATCGATCCTCCGAAAGGAAAACTGCTACTCACACCATAAGGGATGCATTGTCTCTATGTTCTAGTAAAGTTTATATAGGTACACGTCTCTGTATTAAGTAGTGAAAGAAGGTAACAACGTGGTGTTCATACATTATACATGACATACCCTAGATGTACAATCATTCATTCATGCAATTCATATTGGTAAGTAACTCAATTATATTATATACATACGATACAAGTCATACAACAGGGTTCGTGTAATTTACATAACAGGTACACCACACAATATAGAGTTGACTACCGCCACAATGATTAACAAAACCACTTTAATAAAAATGAATCGGAGTATGTCCCTGAGGTCCTGTACCACTTCAAGAATAGCCTTCTCTGCTGACGACCTCTATCACTTCTCAGACCGCTCACCAGAAGGCTCAGTACCTACGTTCATTAAATGATAAACGCTGAGTATAAAACTCAGTGATGCTAGGTAAACATAAGCAAACATACAGGTATAATTCATTTCATGTCAAACCATCACAAACGTCATATATCAAGCATTGCAATCAATCAATAACATCATCATACAGACCGTCATAACATACATTTCCAATACATGCAATGCAAATGCAATTATGCCTTGCATTCTTCCTCCTCCTCATCTCACTCATCCACTCTTGTTTTCCTATAATTGTGCATATTCCTTTCGCACATACTGGGTACCTGTAGGTACCGGTACTCATCTCTCAAAGGAGGGCATATAACTGTGTGGTGGTTTGCACTCATTTCCTACTGTAGGTCTCGAGACTCATCTCCCATTGGGAGGGTATTAATCTACATGATTCCTTAAAAGAATCCATCATCATTCTTTTGACCCAGTATGCCTAGAGCTTATAGCTCTGCTCTCATCTCTCAATTTATTTTTCCCTATCCTTTCCCTTTTTCAACACCATGCATGTTTATGAAAGCATTCATACACATATACATCATGTCACATACTCAACCCATCAAAGAAAGCCATAAAACCTCAAAGCAATAACATAGCAATACGAAGCATCTTTTTTAGACCTTCCTTAGGTCTCAAGGCATAGAAATAAGCCATAACCATATCAACAAGCATAAACCTAATACAAACCTGAAGTCCAACTACTTCTAGCATAGGCTTGTAATCCCGCCTCTATCGATCACCACGTTAAACTCTTAGTTCCCGCACTTCCTAAGCCACTAAGAATGCCTTTCCTATGAATTATAAGGGTTAAGAAGGTTTTAGAAGGTTTAAGAATGCTAAAGAAGAAAGAAACTTTTAATACTTATCCTTTGACTCATCAAACTTAAGTCACGTATGGCCGTACCGCCTCCCGTACGGCCGTACCGAACTCAAGCTTCCTGACAAACTAAATTCTTGCAAGGGACGGTATGCCTGTACCCCATTCAGTACGCCCGTACCCCATTCGGTACACCCGTATGTCCAAAATTCATCTGACAAACTCAATTTCCTGCGAGCTCCCGTACAGCCAAAAAACCCTGTAGTACGCCCGTATGGTCTCCAGGACCTTAAGACCCCTCATCTCCCTTGTTTGGTATGCCCGTACGGTATCCCATACGTCCGTACCACTATCATTCTTCCACCTAAACTCTTTCTACCCTCGTTCCCGAGCACCTAAGTCATAATTCAAGCATAAACACTTCTAAAAGCTCAATCATAATACACTAGACACGGTGTCTGCCCCTTATACTACCGAGAAATGTCAATAAGATGGTAACACCTTCTCTTCCCATCATCATCACGTACACACGCTTCACGTGAACATGTATATTCAAGTAAGCAACATCACATCTTAATCATCAAATGCATCAATACATATATATATATATATACATTATATCAGTCATATACATTCATAGTACAAAATAATCAGGGTCTCTAATGCGGGTGTGATAAAACTTATCCTCATCCAAACTTTAAAACTGGCCAAGTGTTGTCATTTTGGTGTCCCTTATGCCCACAAGCCTTATCAGCTTCTAGCTCACAGGAATTTGAGTTTGACTCAACTTCTTCTTCCTTCGGCTCCCTAAAACGTAATTCTAATAGGTCGTTTTGCCCAGTCTTATACCCGCAAGCAATGTCCCAAGACTCCAAAGTCCAAATAAGTTTTAAAAACTCCTATTTAAGCATGTTTTCCTAAAACTCACCGTTTTGGCCTGTAAAATACAAAATGTATGCAAGCAACTATTCTAATAACTAAACCATGCTATAATGGGTGGTTTGTAGGCATAAAACATGACATTTTAAACCTCGATCAAATACCCCCACACTTATTCAATGCTTGCCCTCAAGCATTCTTATGCCCATAACACTATCTCACTTATGCCTATAATAGAACCTTCCCTCAAACAAAATAGATAGCAAATGAAATTAACACCATTCCCAATTTTTCCAACAAGACCATTCATCAAGAAAATTTAACCAACTATCAAGTTCAACATAAATTCAAAAGAGTCAGCCATAAAAAATCATTGCTTTGCCATTTTATTCAAACTAAATTCATAAGTAGTTCGTAAATGTGGCAGCAATTTGCAAAAATTTTAATCAAAACCTGTCAAAATCAAAAACCTGAAAAATTTAAATTCACAAGCAATAGCAACAGAGAAATAATGCTGCAGTAGAATAGCAACATAAATAGCCCCCCCACACTTAAGACACATTGTCCCAATGTGGGCATAGTAGTATAAAAAACAGGTAGTAGCAATGGATAAATGAAAAATAGAAAAGTTTATAGCATTGTCTGGTGGGGAATTTATGCTACGTAGTGCACTTCTCACTACTGCATGTCAAAGGAATGGTGAAGCTTGCCAATCTCCGCATCAAGCTTATTCAGGCACCGAAGAATCTGCTGCATTGACTCCTCCAAAGTTGCTATCAACTTCTCAAATTGCTTGTGTAGAGAACTGAGTTCTATCATAACAGCAGCATTGGTGGGACCTACGGTTGGTGGTGGTGGTATGGGCACAGGAGAAGCTCCTGTGACCGGTTTAGTCTTCCTGAAGACCCTTTCCCTTATGGCCACAATCGGCCCCAGTGTGCAAAATTGAAAGCCAAGATCACCCTCTTTTTTTGCAATAATCCCATCTTATCCAGAGTAAAAATGTCCAAGGGGACAAGATCAACTACCCTATGAAGATTGTGATGGGCAGGATTGAATACCTGAAGTTGGATGGTAAGATGAGTGATGATATGGCCAAGGATAAGCCTCTTGGACCTGACGACAATGGCTCTAAACTGGGCAGTGATGAAACAGCCAAGATTTACCTGCTTTTTGTGCACCATGCAATCCAATAAGAACAGCTCCACCTGAGTTATAATACCGAGTGAATCATTACGGCAGGACAATCTTTACGCAATCAGTCAGTGCAGATAACTCAATGAACTATCAAATAAATAGTTATCCTTGGTGGATGTTGGATCATATCTTCTAGTCAAGGCAGGTGCATAATGTTCCCAAAGAGCATCGGTATTAAACTCTGCTGGTAAATCACAGTATCCCTCAACGTAGTCATCTGTAAGCTCATCAATCAATCCCAGTGTCAGATTGAATTCATCAATTGAGAAGGAAAAGGATTTTCCCATTAACCAAAATTGAATGATGTCAGGGCTGTCCAGTCCGATGAGTTTTTCCTTGTCTAACTTGTTTGTGCTATAGAACTCATAAACCAGCTCATAGAATACCGGGCATCTAATTTGGAAATATTTCTCCCATACTGTCCATTTGATATGTTTGAATACCGGCAGCTGCAACTTGTCAATGGCAGAAGGGTCGATCGATTTACCCTGCACTACTCACAAATTAACAACTTTGATGAATATCTCTTTATCTTCCTTAGAGAATTTCAAGTTTCCATTAAGTTTGGACAAAGGAGGGGGAAGAGTTCCACGTAATCTTTTTACTCTCGCCCTTATGGGCATAACATCACCAGAAGTGACAGCAGCAGCAGCTCCCCTATTTTTACTCTCGGGTTCCTTACCCGACTCCTCTTCTTTTGACCCTGTCGACTATTTCTGAGCTGGGCTGTTGGACTCTTTGTTTCTCCCATCCTCTGGATGTGCTTTTGATTCTGTGGTCATGGCTTCAATAAGCTTTTTGCCCAAAGTATCAGTGCCATCATCTACAATTTTTGGTGGCAGCCAGGATTTTTGAAATTGCTGTGCAGCTGGCGGGTTCCTTCCAGTATAGACTTTAAGACCGGTGATTTCTGTGTCTACAATGACCTTGGGCGGTGGCATGTATGGATTTGGCCTCTTCATGACCGGTGCATCTTCCTCTATTTCAATTGGGTCCTTGCCTGCTCTGCATTTCTTGGACTTGGATCCACTATCAGATAAGGTGGCTCTTGTGTTAACCATTATGGAAAGAAATCGTGAGCTGAAAAATGGGAAGCAAAAGAAAATGAAATTAGTTTTAAGGATGGAAGAGTGAATGCTCAGTAGAATAAAAGGGGGAAGAGTTTTAATTGAAATGAAATCCTTAAATCCCTAAAACTCTCAAGGTTTCCCTCTTTTATTTTAACTCAAATTCATTTTCCCGCCAGACCCAAAAATAATTTTAAGCCATCTGCAAAATTTACCCTAAGTGGAAGGTAAAACTCTTTTTAACTCAAGTAACTAAAAAGAAAAACTGTGAAATGCCTTATGAGCATAAGGCATATTAAAAATACAAAAGAAACAAAAGAAAACAAAACAAAAGCTTACGAAACACCTTATGGGCATAACGCAATAAAAAAAATGTAAAACAAATAAATGAAAAACTGGCGAGATGCCTTATGGGCATAACACGCATCCTAAAAATGAAAACAAACCAAATAAATAAAAACAAAAAAAATTAGTTCTAGTTTTTAAAGTCCCAGCTCGACTTCTTGCTCATTCTACTTGTCTGTAGGTGATGCCAATGTGATCTCACACGTTGAACGAGTGTCAAATCCCTCATAGAATGGCTTGAGACGATGGTCGTTAACCTTAAACGGCTTTTTTGAATCGAGGCTCCAAATTTTGACTGCTTCATGAAGAAAAATATTTTGAACCATAAAAGGTCCTATCCATTTCGTTCTCAATTTCACTAGAAATAAATTCAGTCTAGAATTATAGAGCAATACCTTCTACCCTACATGAAACTCTTTATACCAAATCTTCCTATCATGGAGCTTTTGTGCCTTATCCTTGTAGCTCCCCATATGGTCATAAGCATTGGTCCTTATCTCCTCCAATTCCTACAATTGTAATTTCCTATGGACTCTTGCATCATCCAAAGACATATTAGACTATTTCACTGCCAGTATGTACGATGTTCAAGCTCTACGGGCATATGACATGGTTTCCCATACACAAGCCGAAAGGGTGACATTCCCAGTGGGGCTGACTGTCTTTTCGAGAATGGATTTAATTTCTCTATTTATAACTTCAACCTATCCATTCCCTTGAAGATAATATGATGTGGTCATACGATGATTAACACCATACTTCCAAAACAAGGCAACTACTTCTTTATTGCAAAAATGAGTACCTTGATCACTAATGAATGCTTTAGGAACTCTAAACCTGCTAAACACATTAGATTTAATAAAGCTTACCACTGTTTTTACATCATTTGATTTTGTGGCCTTATCTTCAACCCATTTTGAAACATAATCTACCAGCACCAATATGTAAACGTTCCCAAACGAAGGTGGGAAGGGTCCCATAAAGTCCAGACACCAAACATCAAAAATTTTACAAATAAGGATCCCTTTTTGGGGCATCTCATGTCTTCTTCCTAAACTTCTAGATTCTGGCATTTTACCCATTATTTACAGAATTGGTAGGCATCACAATGAAAGGTAGGCCAATACAGCCCACATTCCAGAATTTTCACTGTTGTCTTCTTATGCCCATAATGTCCTCCATAAGCACTGCTGTGGCAGAAGTGTAAAACGGACTAGATTTCTTTCTCAGGTATGCACCTTTGAATAACCTGATCAGCACAATGCCTCCAAAGGTACAGATCATCCTAAACATAATACTTCCCTTGGTTCCTAATCCTATCCTTCTCATGTCTTGTAAGTTCATCAGGAAATCGTTTGGAACACAAAAAACTGATAATGTCAGCATACCAAGGTGATTTCGTAATTACACTTAAAGCAATCTCATTAGGGAATTCATTGAATAAATCATCAGGTTCAATATTGGGCAATCTGCTCAAGTTATTTGTAACCTAATTCTTGCATCCTTTCTTATCTCACAGCTCCAAATAAAATTCCTAAAGTAGAAGGATCCATCGGATTAAACATGGTTTGGCCTCCTTCTTTTTTAGCAAATATTTCAAGGCTGCATGATCAGAAAAAATCAACACTTTAGTTCCCAATAAATATGACCGAAATTTCTCTAATGCAAACATTACAGCATAAATCTCTTTTTTCGTTGTGGAATAATTAAGTTGGGCATCATCTAACATCCTGGAGGCATAGCTAATCACATGAGGATCCTTCCTATTTCGCTACCCAAGTATAACCCCAACAGCAAAGTTGCTGGCATCACACATAATCTTGAATGGTAAATTCCAATTGGGTGGCTGCATAATGGGTGCTGAAATGAGTGCCTCTTTCAGTCGATCAAAAGCTACCTTGCATGTTTCATCCAAATTAAATTCGGCATTTTTTTGCAACAATCTGCACAAAGGTTGCACTACTTTGGAGAAATCCTTCATGAACCTCCTGTAAAACCCTACATGGCCAAGAAAAGAATGAATCTCCCACACAGTGGTGGTGTAAGGCAAAGATTTAATTATGTCAATTTTTGCTTGATCAACTTTAATGCCTCTTTTTGAAACCACATGACCCAATATCAAGCCTTGCTCAACCATAAAATGGCATTTCTTATAATTGAGAACCATATTCTTCTTAATGCAATGCTGCAAAACTGTAGCTAAATTATCTAAACATTCATTAAATGAATTACCATAAATAGTAAAATCATCCATGAACACCTTGATAATGTTTTCCATAAAATCTGAAAAGATGCTTATCATGCAACGTTGGAAGGTTGCAGGAGCATTACACAGCCTGAATGGCATCCTGTTGAATGCAAAGGTTCCAAATGGACATGTGAATATCATCTTTTCCTGGTCTTCTGGAGCAACGGGTATTTGGTAAAAACCCATGTAACCGTCAAGGCAATAATAATGAGTCTAACCTACCAAATGCTCTAAGATCTAGTCAATAAAAGGTAAGGGAAAATGATCTTTACGAGTTGCTGAATTTAGTTTCCTGTAGTCAATACAAACCCTCCACTCGTTTTGGGCATGAGTGGGAACCATTTCTCCTTCCTCATTACGGATTAATGTTATGCCTGTCTTTTTGGGCACAACATGCACTAGATTGACCCATTAACTATCAGAAATCGGGTATATCATTCCTGCGTCTTACAGCCTTAGGATCTCCTTCTTCACTACCTCCATCATAGATGGGTTTAGTCTACGTTGGGTATCTGGAACTGACTTTTTATCAGACTTTAGCAAAATCCTGTGCATGCACGTAGATGGGCTTATACCCTTAATATCAGCTATGGTCCAGCCAATTGCTTCCTTGAATTTTTTAAGAACTCCAACCAAGGCATTCTCCTCTTCTTCACTCAATTTATTGGAGATGATCACGGGCAGTATCTCTCCTTTCCCAAGGAAGGCATACTTCAAATGGCTTGGCAATGGCTTTAGCTTCAATTCAGGTGCCTGTAAGGTTGAACGGATCAATTTAGTGTAAGGATCATTCAAATCAAAATTTTGTTCAATCTTAGGCTCTCCATTCAATTCGTCAATGGCATGCATCACTTCATCTTTCAAAAATAACATCTCCTTATAATCTTCAGCATTGTTGAGTGCTATTCCAAATTCATCTTCTCCATATAATTCAAAAACATGTTGTATGCATGGCTTGATTATGCCCACAGCATAGGCGCTGAAGACTTCTGGAGGGTACTTCATGGCATCATACATGTTGAATTTTATCACCTCCATCAAATTCCATGGTCAATGTCCCTTCATGGACATCAATCTTAATTCAAGCGGTTTTCAGGAAAGGTCTTCCTAACAAGAGATCGGATGACTTTGGGGAAGTCTTACTGTCCATCTGCACTATATAAAAATCTACAGGAAAAATTAATTCATTAACTTTCACAAGCACATCCTCCAAAACTCCAATTGAGTAGATGGTTGACCTATCTGCCAATTGAATCACAACACCTGTCTCCTTTAATGGACCTACATACAAAGATTCATACACATTTGCGGGCATAATGTTAATTGAGGCTCCTAAATTGCATATGGTATGTCTTATGCCCATATCACTGATCATAATAGGGATTATGAAAACTTCCTTATCTTTGCATTTCAATGGCACTTTCCTTTGAATTACTACCGAAACAGTTTCACTCATATTCACCTGTTGAAAGCCAATTAATTTACGTTTATTGGTGCACAAGTCTTTAAGAAATTTGGCATACCTGGGTACCTGTCTTATGGCCTCAAGCAATGGAATATTGACATGTACCTTACGGAAGGTCTCTAAGATCTCCTTCTGCTCCTTTTCTCGTTTGGTCTTTTCCAGTCGCTTAGGAAATGGGCAATGATTAATCACAGGCTGGATTGCCTTCTCATAGTCTTTGGTTTTCTCCTCTTGCTCTCCTTTCTCTCCTTCCTTACTACCATCAATTTCCAGCTCCTTCTCCTCGTGAGCTTTTGGCTTTTTTCCAGCTACTTCAGGAAGTGTTCGGCCACTCCTTAGTGTCACAGCATTGACACTCTCTCTAGGGTTAACTTATGCTTACGACGGAAGTTTTCCTTGTGACTCAATTCTGCTCAAAACTATAGCCATTTGAGACATTTGATTCTCTATATTCTTTATCCTGGTGTCTATATTTTACTGATTTTAAGTCATAGTTTGCTAAAATTACTAAACATCCTGCTAAAAAGCATGAACATTAGTTGCTAAATTTTTCACAACATCTTCTAGAGATATACCTGGAGGTTTTTGTTAGGTCAATTTCTGTTAGAAATTTGACTATTGATCGCCATAACATAGGTTGGGATGGTCTCGCCAACCTGGGTTTTATGTTTTAGAAAACAGGTCATATTTCCTCTGGGGTGGTCCTGGAAATCCTCTATTAGCATTCACTTGTTCCTTGGTTCCTTCCTCCTAAATTGAAGGGCATTGTTCAGTCGCATGATCTATTTGGGTACAGATTCCATAAGCTCTTGCTGGTTTCATATTGGTCACAAGTTCCTGCACAATAGATACAAGCTGTTTAATTTGATTTTCAAGTCTGGAAATATTTACCTCATTTACCTTTCTAGGCTGTTCTCTTTCGGTGCTACAGGACTGGGCATTAGCAGCCATTATGTCAATTAGATTACGAGCTTCTTGAGGTATCTTATTCACTATTGCTCCTCCACTCGCAGCATCCATCATCTTCCTTTCTATTGGTAATAATCCCTTATAAAAGTATTGTATCAAATTCTACTATGTGGTCCCGTGTTGTGGGCACGACACACACATTCTTTTGAAATGTTCCCAATAGTCATGAAGATTCTCCATGTCTTTCTGCCAATGGAACATATATCTCGCCTGATTTGGGCAGCTCTTTTGGCTGGGAAAAATTTGTCTAGAAATAATCTAGCCATCTCATTCCATGTTGTGACAGTTCCTGAGGGCACATAATAGAACCAATCTTTGGCAGCATCTGCAAAAGAAAAGGGAAAAGCTCTAAGTTTAATATATTCAAGGTTTACACCTTGCGGCTTCATACCTATGCAAACAATATGAAATTATTTCAGCTATTTGTATGGATCTTCATTCTCCAAGCCCCTGAAAGTTGGCAGCAATTGTATGAGTCTAGATTTAAGTTTGAGGGGTCCTGTTATGCACTCGTAAGTGATAGAAAGCGAGGATTGGTCTATGGGCACAACGGCCATTTGTCTGAGAGTCTGTTCATTGTTATAGCCATAACAGCTTCGTTATAGCTCTCGCTATCAGAGTTGTCACTGGCTGTTTCCTTGTAGGTACAAGAACTCTCCGAGACTGAGGTAGATTTGTAAGTTTTACCTCTTTTCTCAATCTTTTTGCAATTTTTTTGATTTCTTTGTCAAAGCTAAGATTACCTATAGAAGATTGAGTCATAAACAAAGAATTAAGAAAATGTTAGTTACCATCCCCGGCAATGGCGCCAAAATTTGATCGGGTGTCGCTTCCATCGAATTAATTCCTTACAAGCCATACGTTGGAATTATGATTTTGTAGCAGTGGAAGTAAGGGTCAAATCCCATAGAGACGGCTTCAACTCACTTAATTCTTTGCATTTAAAAATAAACAAGATGAATCAGAAAGTAATTAAAACAAATGAATAAACAAATAAAATAAATTTAAGAAAATCAATAAAAGGTAATTCTCCCAACCGAAAGCATCAAATATTCATTAATTGAATATGATCACTGATTCAATAATAGTCCAAAGGCAATAATGGCGCTAAGTCAGTTATAGTTTACCGAGCAAGTCTCGCACGCCCCAATCTTCCCTTATTTGTAAGATGCCATGAAACAAGCTCTATGAAATGCCTCTAATCCCAGGATAGATAAGGTGGAAATAGATTCTCACAAGTCATCCCAAAATTGCATTAGGAATTAGGAATACCCGACTCTAGTTAACAGTTACAACCCAGCATCCCTCGTGTTCAAACTAGATCCTCTAACCCACAAGAAGTACTACCGCATGTCGCAACAAGGATAACATCTTGCTTTACCACTCCAGAAAGTGGAGTGACTTTTTCATATCAAACAACCCGCTTAGCTATATGCTAGAACTTAGAAACATGCAACAGGCCTTGTTTACATGCACTAGGAACAGCAATGGTTCTATACGATTTAGAGTTAAAGATAATAGTGTTTTACCAATGGAATTAAGATCACTTAGATCTCACATAATCATTTAATGAATAGCTTAAATTGCTTCCAATTGGGAAAAACAATCGTCTAGCCTTCATCATTGGCGAAACAATCATAAAATAAAAATAAAGGAAATAGAAACTCAAATTAAAAGGAATGAACAATAAAATCTAAACTACCAAAATTAATAAGAACCCCCTTCTACATAGGAACATGCTCCTATTTATAGAAGGCAAAATAATATAATTAAACTGATAAAAATAAATTATTAATAATCCTAATCTTTAGATAAAAGAGTTTGCATTGTTCCCAATAACTTTTTCGTCTAACTCTAGGAGATTAAGTCCAAGTAAAACTCATCCTCGTTCAAACTCTAAAACTAGCCAAGTGTTCTCATTTTGGTGTCCTTTGTGCCCGCAAGCCTTATAAGCTTCCAGCTCACAGGAATTTGAGTTTGACTCAACTTCTTCTTCCTTCGACTCCCCAAAATGCAATTCTGACAGGTCATTTTGCCCAGTCTTATGCCCACAAGCAATGTCCCGAGACTCCAAAGTCCAAATAAGCTTTAAAAACTCCCATTAAGCACATTTTCCTAAAACTCACCATTTTGACCTGCAAAATACAAAATGTACGCAAGTCAACTATTCTAATAACTAAACCATGCTATAATGGGTGGTTTGTAGGCATAAAACATGACATTTTAAGGCTTGATCAATGATATTAAGATAAAGTAGGAACTTATATTTTAAACTCACTACACATAGGGTATTACTAAGTGGTTTTCTAGTTTCAGTTTTGTAAATAGTCAAAATGCCCCAAGAGAGAGTTACTAACCAAAGAAAACATATTCAATTCATATCCTATAGTAGATATACCATTTCTAGTCATTTTCTCAAGTATTTGTATTGATGAAAATCTAACAAAGGTTCATCAATAAGTTAACAATCCTAAACTTTTTCTTCACATGTAAAAGCCATAATAATTTCATCATAAAACCATGATAATACCATGATAATGCCATCATAACATGGTAAAAATAGATAATTAGTTAACTTATTTTTATCATTTTTAAGTTGCCTTATTGGTTTTTAACTCTTGAAAGAATAAATTTTGAAGGTCGATATCATTCATGAGTGGTAGGATTTTTCTCCTAACAAGCTAAATCAAATTCAATGAATTTGATTTAGGCTTTATCAATTTTTCATATTCCTACAAAAATGATGAATGAATGAATAATTTAAGGGAAAATTATAAAAATAACAATGATAACATTTCATGGGTGCATATATATATATATATATATATATATATATATATATATATATATAT
>CANYBF010447515.1:0-15088 GCA_948192965.1 Dalechampia spathulata
AAAATAATAATAATGATAACAAGATAACAACAAGAGCAACAAAATAATATGAAAACACCAACCTCTTGTAGATTCTCCTACACTCCGAGTGTAGGGAAAAACAAAAGTCCGAGTTCCAAGCGTTAAGGGATAAAAACAAAAACTTAATCTAAATGATTTCTGTGAGTTTATTTTTAATCCTATTGCTTAGATTGATCCAAATTAGGTTTTAGAGGAAGTTAATCACGTTTTAGTCTTGACGGCTGCCAAAACCCTAGAATTTCAGACCTAAAAATCCCCCCCCTTTCCAGAATGGAGTTAGAAAGCTTTTATTTTTGCTGCCCCGGAGACATACGCGATCGCATATGTATACATATGCTAAACCCTAAAACATACACGATCGCATATGTCCACATATGCTAAACCCTAAAGACATACGCAAACGCGTATGTGTATACATATGCGGTGGGGCTAAAACATATGCGGCGTGTGACACCCCGGAATGGGCCAGAATTGGCCCAGAATGGCCCAGAATGAGTCAAAATCAACCCGGAGTGGCCCAAGACCACCCGAAATGGTCCAGAATCATCCCGAATCCGATCCGAGTCAAGTCGGTCCAAAAACAGGGTGCGACAAGACTCCCTCCATTAAAACTCATAGTATATGTTTTACTGCTCCTAGAAAATTTCCACCTGGACTTCTATAGATAAATCATGAAAATAAAATTAGATCTGAAGAAGAAGATTAAAAATTGGAAGATAGTAAAACTAAATTTAACTAACTAAAAATGAACTTCTGTCTTATTGGTTGCCTTATAGGCATAACGCCTAATAAATAACAAAAAAATTAAATAAAATTGAAAAACTTAGCTCTAGTTTCTAAGTCCCAGCTTGACTTCTGATACGCTCTACTATGAGAAATGTTCATTTAATATGATAACACATATTGGTTGAGTGAAGAATCTCTCATAGAACGGCTTGAGGCAATGTCCATTCACTTTAAAAATCTTTCCCAAATCTAAACTTTGGATCTCTACTGCTCCTTGTGGGAAAATGCATTTCACCTCAAACTATCCTAACCATTTTATCTTCAGTTTTCTAGGAAATAGCTTCATCCTAGAATTGTACAATAGTACTTTTTGCCTAACAGTGAACTCTTTTTGACTTAAATGTTTGTCATGAAGTCTACATGTCTTGTCTTTGTAGATTTCTGAATTCTCATAAGCTTCATTCCTTATCTTTTCTAGTTCTTGAATCTATAATTTTTTATGATTGCCAGCCTTATCGATCAACATAATACATTACTTCACTGCCCAATAAGCTCCGTGTTCAAGTTCAACTTGTAAATAGCAAGGCTTACCATACACGATCCCAAAAGATGACATTCCAAGAGGAATTTATAAGCTATTCTGTATGCTTGTAGAGCATCATCAATTCATAGACTCCAGTCCCTTCAGTTGGGGTCATTATTTTCTATAAAATTGACTTGATCACTCTTTTGGTGACTTTGACTTGTCCATTTCCCTGAGGATGGTAAGCAGTGGTCATTCTATAAGTAACATCATATTTATGAATTAAAGATGCTACTACTTTATTGTAAAAATGTTTTCCTTGATCATTTATTATCTCTTTCAAAACTCTAAACCTATTGAATACGTCAATTGTGATAAAATTGACTACATACTTTAGCTTTCACTCATTTGGATACATAGTTAACTAATACTAAAATGTAAACATGGCCAAATAAAGGTGGGATGGGTCCCATAAAATCCATCCCCCACACATCAAATATTTCATGAACCATAATTCCTTGGTGGGATATATCATTCCTTTGCCCAAGTCCTCCTGTTTTCTAGTAGTTCTTGCAGTGTTTGCAAAACATGTAAGCGTCATGATGTATAGATAGCCAATATAGTCCATTCTCCAAAACTTTCATTATTGTATTTTCTGGACCAAAATGACCTCCACATGAAAATGTATGATAAAATTGAAGTACAAAATTTACTTCAGTTTCTGGAATGCATCTCCGAATAACTTGATCAACACAATGCTTCCATAAATAAGGTTCATCATATACATAGTATTTTGTGCTGCTTCTGATTTGGTTTCTCTTATTCCTTGATAGTAATTCTGGTAAATTCCTGATACATAAAAAATTAACAATGTCATCATACCAAGGGAAATTCTTTACCACATTTAATGCAAATTCATTGAGGAATTCATCATAGAATTCGCATGGCTCTAAATTTACCAGTCTGCTTAGATGATCAGTGACCAAATTCTCTGATCCTTTCTTGCCTCATAGTTCTAAATCAAATTCATGGAGCGATAATATCCAATGAATTAACCTAGGCTACACCTCCTTTTTCTTCAATAAATTCTTAAGCGTAACGTGATCAGAAAATATAATTACTTTAGTACCAAGCAAATAAGAATGAAATTTTTCTAACGTAAAGACTACTACACATAGTTCTTTTTCAGTTGTTGAATAATTAAACAAAGAGCTGTCCAATGTCATTGACACATAGCTTATAACGTATGGTTCTTTTTTGTTCCTTTGGCCAAGTACTGCACTTACAGTTGGGCGATTGGATAAGAGGGACTGTAATTAGCATCTCCTTCAGTTGATCGAATGTTATTCTACAGAATTCATCAAAAATAAAATCAACTTCTTTTTGTAGAAGCTTTCAAAATAGTTGAGTAACTTTCAAGAAATCCTTTATAAATCTCCAGTAAAATCCTGCCTGTCCAAGGAAAGAACAAACTTCCCTTACAGTTGAGGGGTAAGGTAATGATTTGATAATATCAATTTTATCTTTATCAACCTCAATTCCTTTCCTTGACACTACATGGCCTAAAATCAATCCTTGGTCAACCATAAAATGACACTTTTAATAGTTTAAAACCATGATCTTCTCGATACAATGCTGTAATACCTTAGATAAATTATCAAGGCATTTGTAAAACAAATTTCCATACACTGTAAAAGCATCCATGGATACTTCAATAATATTCTCAATAAAATAAAAATAGATACTAACCATACAATGTTGAAATGTTGCTGGCACATTGCATAACCCAAATGGCATTCGATTGAAAGCAAAAGTACTGAATAGACATGTAAATGTCATTTTCTCTTGATCCTCGGGTGCCATGGGAATTTGGTAGAATTCCATATATCCATCCAAGAAACAGTAATGCGTATGACGTGCCAAGCTTTTAAATATTTGATCAATAAATGAAAGAGGATAATGGTCTTTCCGCATGGCATCATTTAATTTATGGTAATTAATACAAATCCTATACCCGTTTAGAATACGAGTGGGTACCAATTCTCCCTCTTCATTATATATCACAGTAATTCCTATCTTTTTTAGTACAATGTGTACCAGGATCACCCATTGGCTGTTAGAAATTGGATAAAACATGCCTGCATCTTACAGCCTTAAAATTTCCTTTTGTCATGAGTTCCATCATTGCTAGATTCAATCTTCTCTAGGCCTCTCTTACTGATTTGCTATATGGTTCTAATAGTATATGGTGCATATATGTAGATAGGTTGATTCTCTTGATGTCGGCTATTGTCCAGCCAATTGCCTTTTAAAATTTTTTCAGAATTACTACTAGCACCTTTTCTTCTTCCTCACTAAGCTTGTTCAAAATTATTACTGGTAGCATTTCACTATTCCCTACAAATACATTAAATGGTTGGGAAGAAGTTTTAGTTCCAAGTCGGATGCCTGCAAAATTGAATGAAATAATTTAGTATGTTGGTTAATTAAATTTGGTTTTTGTCAAATTTTAGGCTCTGTATTTAAATCATCAATGGCCTGTAGCTGTTCCTCCTTTAAAATTAGCAATTCCTCATGAAATTTGGCTTTGTTAAGGGCTGATCTTAATTCATCTTTATCACTTAATTCAAAAACTTGCTGCATGAGTGGATCAAACACATCCATAGTATAAACATTGGAGATGTCTTAAGGGTACTTCATAGCATGGTACATATTGAACTTGATCACCTCTCCATTGAACTCCATTGTCAATGTCCTTTCATAGATATCTATTTTTGTTTTTGCTGTCATTAGGAAAGGTCTTCTTAATAGAAGATCAAATGTATTTGAAGATGTTCTACTGGCCATCTATATAACATAAAAATCAGCAGGAAAAATAAGTTTGTTAACCTGTACCAGGACATCTTCCAAATCTCTGATGGGGTAGATCATTGACTGATATGCTAACTGAATCATTACTCCAGTTTCCTTCAAGGGTCCTACATGCAAAGACTCATAAATGGATAAGGGCAATATATTTATCAAAGCTCATAAATAACACATGACATTCTTCATGCCAATCTCTCTAATTTTTATAGGGATCGTAAATACTCCCTTATCCTTACACTTTGATGGCATCTTCCTTTGGATTACTGTTGACACACTCTCATTAATACTCACCATCTGAAATCTAATTAATTTCATTTTGTTAATGCATAAATCTTTAAGAAATTTTACGTACCTAGGTACTTGTTTAATCACATCCAATAAGGGAATGCTAACTTGGACTTTACGAAAGGTTTCCAATATCTCCTTCTGCTCTTTTTCTCTTTTTATTTTCTCCAACTGTTTTGGAAAGGGACATTGAACTACTATTGGCTTGGTGTTTTTTTATCCTTCCTCCAACCTAGAATTTTTAATTTCAAGCTCCTTCTCTACATCAGGCTTTAGTTTTTTAGCAGCAGCTTCTGGCAAGGTTCGGCCACTTCTTAAGGTTATTGCATTGGCACTCTCTCTTAGATTTACTTTCACTTGAGATGGAAGTTTCCCTTAGGATTCAATCTTACCCAAAGAAGTAGCAATCTGCACAACTTGATTTTCTAAATTTTGAATCTAGTTTCCGTGGCCTATTCAAATGGTTGCATATTAGTAACTAAGGTTTTCATCATATCTTCTAAAGACATACCTGTTTGTTTTGGTTGGCTATTTCTTTATTGGAAATTATTTTGCTGGTTACCATACCACAGATTCAGATGGTCTCTCTAGCTTGGGTTATACAATTTTGAGAATGGGTCATACTTCCTTTACGGTGGTCCAGGATATCCTCCTGCTTTATTAGCCTGTTCTTCATTTTCTTCTTCTTGAATTTTTGGGCATTTGTCGGTATGATGATCAGATTGCGTGCAAATCCCACAGACTTTGGCTAGCTCGAAACTGGTAGTAAAATCATATATGATAGAGATAAGTTATAAGATTTATGATTCTAAATTAGAAGTACTTACCTCATGCACTTTTCTTGATGGCTCTTTCTCAGTAGAAAATGATTGGGTATTGGCTACCATGATTGTTATCATGTCACAAACTTCCTGTGGCATTTTGTTAACAATAGCTCCACCACTTACTGCTTCCATCATCTTCTATTAAATTAGCAGCAGTCCTTCATATAAATACTTGATTTGATTATGCTCGATTATCCCATGTTAAGGACATGAGGCATAAAGTCTTTTAAAACATTCCCAATATTGATACAAATTCTCCACCTCCTTCTGCCTAATTGCATAGATATCTCTTTTAATTTGAGCCACCCTCTTCACTAGAAAATATTTATCCAAGAACTACCTTGCCATCTCATTCCATGTATTGATAGTTTGGGATAGCAAATAATAAAGCCAATCCCTAGTTGCATCTACAAGAGAAATGGGAAAAGCTCTTAGCTTGATTTGTTCTAAAATCACACCTTATGGTTTTATGCTATTACAAACTATATAAAATTCTTTTAAGTGCTTATAAAGATCCTCATTTTCTAATCCTCTAAAGGTAGGCAACAGTTGTATCAATCCTGATTTTAATTCCAAGGGAACCATCAAATCCTCATAGGTAATACATAGTAGGGTTTGATCTATTGGTGCGGTGGCCATTTATCATAAAGTTTACTGATTCATTACCATGATGACTTCATTGAAACTTTTGTTATCCACATCAACCTCACTACTTGCTTCTTCATACGTGCTAGAACTCTTTGATATAGAATCTAGTCTTCTATTTTTTACCTCTTTCCTCAGTCTCTTTGTAATCTTCTCAATTTTAGTATTAAAGCTCAAATTTCTTGTGGAAGATCAAGTCATAAACGAAGAATCAAAAGAATGTTAGTTTTTGTCCCCGACAACGGTGCTAAAATTTGATCGGGTATCAAAACTGTCAAATTAAATCCTACTTCCCCCAACATAGATATTTAATAATTTTGCAGTAGTGGAAGAAGGGTTGATCCCACAGGGATGGAATGAACCTTTGATTCTTTGTGATAAAAATAAAATAAAATAATATTTGAAATAATTGGAGAAAAATAATTAATAAAACATAATTTAGGTTTTGAAAAATATCAATATGGAAAGACTTCCCAATCATAAGTCACAATTAATTATTGTTAGATCATGATCATCGATGCAATGATAATTCAATGAAAAAATCACCAAACCAGTTATAGAACACCAAGAAAAGCCTAGCATGAACCAATTCTTCCTTATTTTTAAGATGAATAGGAAGCAGCTCTATAATTGCCTCTAATTTTTTAATAGACACAGTGGAATCAGGTTCACACACAGTCTTCCAGAAAATTGCATTAAGGATTAGAAGAACCCGATTCTAATTAACAATTAAGAACCAGCTCCGCCATGTTCAAACTAGATTGTTTAATTCACAAAGAAATTTAAAAGCCTTTGACCTCAATTAACAATTTGATTGCTACTTTAACAAGTATAGTGACAATTACAGATCAAACAACTCACTTAGCATTATGTATAAAATAGAATCATGCAAAGGGCCCTTTTTGACATGTCCTTAAGAAATACAATGGTTTATCGATTTATAAAATTAAAACAAATAATGATTTATCATTGAAATTAGGAACGATTTGATCTCACATGATCTTCAATAAATTAATTATGTTACTCTTGATTCAGAAATATAAATGCCTAGCTAAGCATCATAGGTGGCAACATCAATTCAAAAATAAAATTGAATACCTGAAAGAAAGAAACAATAATATTAATGCTAATATTCGACCAAAACAATTCTAATTCTACTCAACACCTACAATAGGAACAAGTCTCCTATTTATATGAATTGACAATAGACTAAATAAATAAACAAAATAAATATCAATCCTTATTTTTAGATAGGATCTCCTAAATCTAATCTTCTTTAATCCCAAATTCAAAAATAGAAAATCAAATTTGTCAGGTCCTTTGCCCTTTCTTATGCCCATAAGACTTGGTCATATGACTTGTATTCTACCTTAGCCTCCAAAACATGGTAAAAACTATTTTTTAGCTTTCTTTTTACTTTTTCCCTATTTTTACCTGTAAAATATAGAAATATAACCAAGTCAAATGTTCTAACTACTTTCTTAATCTAAAATGGATAGTTTTATACATGAAAAACATGCATTTTAGCGCTCGATCAGATTTTCACTAATTCAAGGGACAAAACTATATAATTCTTGAACTCTTGTGTAAAAATGATTATTTATGTGTTTAAATGATGAAAATGGGGTTTGGTTGCATGCAAAGGTGAGTTATGGCATGAAAATGCCAAAAGGGTAATTAAAGAGGCAGTAAAGCATGTTACCTAAGGTGTGGGTATGTGTTTTATATGCTAGCTAATTGGACCTAAGTTTATGTGTAACATGTATATATGTAAGGTATGCATGAAGAAATTCATAAGGTAATATATGAATCATAATGTGCAAGTTATGTAACTTTTATGTGTTGTGAGAGATGTGAATATATAATGGTAAATCTGGATATCTTGCTTATAGATATGACTTAGGACAACATGTTTATGCATTAAAAGTGACTATATGACTAAGTTATGATGGGGGAAAGAATTGTATAAGTTAGCGGTATGCTAAAAATGTACATTTAAGTGTAGCATGTGAAATAAGTCATCTTGTATGGATTGTTTGCATACAAATTTCCATGTGAGACATAAGATATACATATGCCATATTCCATAGGAGGTAAAGAGGTAAAGTTATGCAAGTTCATGCATGTTGCTTACAAGTTTCATGCAAGTGTGACTTAAGGTATGCAAATAATGCATTTTGGCAGACTCAATCATGATATATGGCCTTTTTTTATTTTGGTAGCCTAAATGATTGAAGTAAATTACATGTTATAGCTTGAATTATACCTTAATGAGTCTAGTTTATGATGGTATATGACATATTTATGTTAAAGGCCAAGAAGATTGCTTAAAAATTCATTTAGTCCTAATATGTGCAAAAATGGTATTTCTATTTCCTAGTTTTAGCAAGTTTATGTTGTATTCCATAAATGTTTAAGTTTCGATACTTTATTTATATGGTTTAATACCTTGAGATGTGCATGAGATGATGTACTAAAATTGAGTCTCATTCATGATTCATAAGATGGTCATTAAGGGTACTTGGCAGCATATATGCTTATTTTGAATCAAAGTTGAATTATGATTACATGTTATGGATGGATATGAATTTTGAATTTCGTTCAATCGACCCATTCAACCAACCTATTAGCTTGAGTGATAAGTCAAACCCTTCACAGATGGGTTTGGGTGGTGAAGATCTATTCACTTAGAATTTCAATTTTGATTTTACCATTTTAGTCGAGTTAATTATCCTAAGTAAGCTAGCATTCATAAGCATGAAATAAGCACACAATGAGGTATAACATAGCATCAATCATGGCACATAAAGCATAGCAAAGATAATGTAGTAATCATAGCATGGTATTATAATATGGAAATCATGGTGTTGACCTTCACTTTTCACCATCGTATAATTTTGGATCTTCGTTAATTCGGCTAGGATCTACTCCCCGATATTGATCCTGATTATACATATAGGCCCCTGTGTCTTCCTTTGTGTGTTCTGGTGCGCAGAACATTTCAGGACTGGTGGGGCCCACCATGGCGCCTGGCGAGACCCGTCGCGTATTCTGAGTATTCTGTGCATGCAGAACACCCTTTCCCTATTACCTGCGCAAGGCAAACCGCCTGAAATGTGAAACATTGCATTTTTAACCCCGGGTACTATTCATCATGAATAGTACATAGGTGGGGCCCACTAAACAGAAGCGAGGCTTGCAGCCCCCAATAGCCTATTATGTATATTCTGTACTTACAGAATACATTTCCCAGTTGCCTTACACAAGGTACAGCGCATGGCATCGCGAATGCCGTCTGCTGGGCCCACTACGCTGTGGGGCCCACCTAGTAACAGCGGGGCCCGCTGCCCCTATTGCCTGTTCTGTGTACTCTGTACTTACAGAATACAATTCCATGTTGCCTTACGCAAGGCATAGTGCTGGGCATCGCAAATGCCATCTTCCGGGCCCACTACGCGGTGGGGCCCACTTAGCAATAACAGGAGCCCGCTGCTCCTATTTCCTATTCTGTGTATTCTGTACTTACAGAATACACTTCACACCTGCCTATGCATGGTAGGATACGCAGAATGCAAAATATTGCATTTTAGACCTAGGTTACTATTCATTATGAATAGTATACAAGCGGGGCCCGCTTCCCCAATTAGCCAATTCTGTGTATTCTGTACTTACAGAGTACCTTCCGCTGCTGCCTTACGCAAGGTACATCTTGTGGCATTCTGAATGCCGCATTTGTAGGTTCACCTCGCTGTGGGGCCCGCTAAACACTAGTGGGGTCCGCTTCCCACTATCGTCCACTTAAATGCGTTCTATACACATAAAGCACACCCTATCTGCCGTATCACTTGAGGCAAAACACTTAGCAGGCTATTTGCGCCACATGTCATGCTATGTGCGCCACACCTCCTCCATGTGTGGCGCACATAGCCTGATGTGCGGCGCGCATAGTTCACGTTTTTCCAGAAAAATCATATTTCAGGCCGTATTTTGGCCATATTTTGACGTATCCAGTGGTATTTGAGTTTCACAGTAGCTCAAGTATTCTGGAAAAGTCATAAATTAATTTTTACATAATTAATTTTGGCATCAAAATTAATTTTTACGATAAAATGCCATTTTTAATCGTATAAATGCGGTTTTTGAAAGAATTGGATTTTAATTTGTTAAGGGGCTATCTCCAAATTATTCCAAGTGATGTTAGCACTCCCAATTAATTTTTCCATGATCAAATAAAATAATTTTGCTTAAAATAATTTTTATTAAAATGAATTTTCACGATCCGGCTCGTATTAATTCATACAATTATTGCTTAATAATTGCTGGATTTTGATTCTTGGTTCGTACATTTAAATGGTATTGGACTAGTCAATTAAATCCAAAATTCATTTGCTACTAATGAATTTATTTGTTTATTTTGCATATTAATCCATTCGTGCATTTTGGATCGTGCAACTCGAGGGGAAAAGGGTTTTACTTAATACCCGAGAATTAATGCGAGGAAGATTTGTAATAGGATAGGATTTATTATTCGGTCTGTAATAATCCCCCTATTTTCTGTCTGTATCCCCTAATTTCCTCGATCCCTTTCCCAGCCTTTATTATTTTTATTCACGGATGATTTATATTTGCCTAAATATTTATGTCATCCATGTCACATGCCATGTCACATGACACATGCACACACTACTATGCATGCCATGCATATACCGTATGCCATACCATACTGTATTTCGTATACATATATGCATAAATACACCAATACGCAATCCAATACGCTCAATCAACCAATACGCTTCATCATGCATACATATATGCCATGCCATGCATATATGTATATGTCATTATGCCATAATGCCATGTCACATCGTATGCCATTACATACCGTATGCCATACATATATTATGTTGAATACACATTCACATACGCACTACTATGCAATGCCATACATATGCCATGTCATTCATCATCTTACATACCATGCATACGGTATGTCATTCATCTCACATGCCATGCATACGGTATGTCATTCACTTCATATGCTATACATATAGTAATTCATCCATTTCACATGCCATGCATATGGTATGTCATACAATGCCATGTTATAATTTAACATTTTACATATCATGCCACAATACACAAGCACATTATACTACACATGTCATGCATATACCATGTCACGCATCACTTCACATGCCATGCATTTGGAATGTCATACACCTAACATGTCATACATGTACCATGTATTATACCATCATACATATCATACATATGATATGCCGTACATACACCATGCATATGGTATGCTACTCATTATGCCATGACATCCATCATTACATATCATGCATATCAAATGTCATTTACGCATACGCATACGCTATACGTCCAACGCTAAAATGAATCTCAAAACGTTAACGCATAACGTCATACGCTATTTACTATAAATATGTGCTTACATATTAGGTTGTCATATCATGCATATGATATGTCATACATACTCACATGTCATGCATATGCCCTGTTATTCTTACAGCTATATCACATGACATGTATATGCCATACCATATAAATGCCATATAGCTTTATATGTCATTCTACTTGCAACCTTGCAACGACAATTCACATGACGCGTTGTGTGTTTAGAATTACGCTTGCATGCTTGCCTACTTAGGACAATTAATTCCAACTAAAATGGTAAAATCAATTTTGGAAACTCATAGAATAGATCTCCACCACCCGAACCCAATCTCTGATGGGTTTAACTAGCACTCATGCTATGGGTCGATTGGACCAATCCGGAACCATCCGATGGTGACTCCTTGTGACTCTTTCGAGTCCGTATCATTCCCTAAGGGAACCCCTTAGGAAGACTACACTTTCGCTCCAAGTGCGGTCCCCAGTCCATGACTTTTGCAAGCCTCGCTCTGGGCCCCGGCAGAAACCGGCGCTCACACATGGTATAAAACATAGCATATGCATGGTATATGAAATGACATGGCATAGGCATGATATGTGACATGACATGGCATAAGCATGACATATAAGATGACATGTGTGATGATATGTATGATGATAATGCAAAAAAATACAAGCAAAATCATTAATAGTAAACAAAATTCAGGACTAGGTCAACTAATTTAGTGCCATATGAAAGCATGAATCAAGAGTCAAAGTTTGATGAATATAATGATAACAATCATGAAAATGAAAAGAAACACGAGTCAAATTATGAAAATCATGCAAAAATAATCAATTTTAGGCAAAATTGATCAATAGCAAAATCAAACTTTTCTAAGATTATATAAAACATCACTTAGAAACAAATCAATGTCTAATCAAGCTAAACATGTCAAGTGATAATGTTAAATATAATTAAAATAACATTAATTGACTAATTAAATGATTTAATGGTAAAATCATGAACAATGGATCATGGCACAATGAATTGGGAGTCACTAACATCACACAAATGCCAATTGGAGATAGCAAACACAACTAATCAAAGCCAATCATGTCATCAATCATCAAATTAACAACTTAAATAAGCATTTAACTTGAGTAATATCATTTAAAAGCCAAAATTGATGAAATTTAATTAATGTATGATGAACACAGATCATTAAGGCTACTGTGAAGTCTCTAATACTATTGAGAACTTCAAAATCATTAGGAAAAAAGCAAAAATCAAATGAAAAATGGTATTTTTTAGCAAACAAGCCTCGATGTACACAACATATAGGTGGATGTGCATCACGTATAGCTCATGTGTGGCGCACATAGCACCTTATGTGTCATATATAGTGTAGACAGAATAAAGGAAAATGTGCTTTAAGGTTAAAACATAAATCAACATTAAAAATCATTTAAGGTATAAACAAGCATTGGATATCATCACATCACTTATGATTGAAGCCAAATCATCCAAAAAAAACCAAAATCATAAACCTATAATGAAATCAAGAAGAAAAGGGAAGAGAATAGGCATTTAACTCACCACAGTAGATTAGGCTCTTGAGATCTTGATTCCAAACATGATTAGGGATTGAAGTAGGATTAAATAGTCACCAATCCTAAGTTAATTACTTAATTAAGTGCTTAATCAAAAGAGATTCAAAATTGGTATAATTTAGGCAAGTTTTATGAATTTGGAACCTCGTTTCCATAAATACAAGGCTTGTATTTATAGGTAAGGGTGATAGGATTAAGAAAATCATATTACCAATGTAGAATTATGCAAATTTTTGAGCCATGTACATAATACATAATGCTATATGCATATCATATAGCCCAGAAAAAGGCTATAGCGTAGTATATGCCTAACATGATATAATTTTGACCTATGTGTGCCACTCAATATAGGCACATTAGGATGTGCACCATAGGTAAAACAAGCATCATTTGGAACCCTAAGGCATGGTGTCATATAGAGCATATTAGATTTGCTTAGAAAAAGGATGCCTACCATGCGTATATTTCCAAGATACATACAACATGTAGTACTATGTGTTATGCATATCATAAAATGCATGCTATGTGCTCCACCTACCTCAAGACAAATGTAATGTGCTTCGTATATCCAAAACACTTAAGGGAGGCTCAAAGGCATGTATGTTAAGGCTTGTGAGATGCTCGTGTTGAGGCTTGCAATTCCATAGAGGAATTAGGATTTGCTGGGGATATAAAAGTGATCCACTAAGGAAGACTTTATCAAGGTGCTCATACTGAGGCTTGCAACCTTGTTAGAGAAGAAAATGTGATCTACTGAAGATATCATAATTTACATCCCAATCTTAGCATTAAGAGCCTGGTGTCAAGGTTAAAACTTGCTACTCCACTAAGGAAAAAAATCATTAGGAGCCTGGTGCTCGGGTGAGATGATTGATGCTTGATCATAATGCTCATGTTGAAGCTTGCATCATGCTTATGTTGAGACTTGCAACTCCATTATGGAGAAGAAGTGAGTTCCCAATACTACCATTAGGAGCTTGTGCTTGGGTAAGATGATCAATACTGATCAAATAATGCTCATACTAAGGCTTGTAACCCAATTCTAGCATTGGGAGTTTGATGTTCAGGCTAGATGATGAATGCTAATCAGGTCACTAATGAACTGATGACTTTGCTGTGAGGCTCAAAAATCATTTAAAATCTAAGTTCAGATGCTGATCAGGTCACTGATGAATTGATGAACTATTAGTTGTAAAGGTGATCAACTATTGGATCTAATGCTTATACCATCAAACAAGTGTCTAATATATCCAAAGATTGCATTTGGGACCCACTGCTGGAATGCGACACTATCTGGTCAATGGCTTGACCAGTAGTCAAAGGCTTGATTGAAACTGATTGTCTGCTGGATAAGTTTTCTATCTATGC
Organism: Dalechampia spathulata; assembly: GCA_948192965.1. Lineage (NCBI taxonomy): Eukaryota > Viridiplantae > Streptophyta > Magnoliopsida > Malpighiales > Euphorbiaceae > Dalechampia > Dalechampia spathulata. Next base: position 14,269 of record CANYBF010447515.1, read on the forward strand.
CAGACTTAGAAAAGTAATATATCAGTGAAATTAAAATTGAAATGGTTTAGGAAAAATAATTGAATTTTAAGTATTAGTCTGCTATATTCTGACTAATTTTTAAAATTTTTTTGATGCTACGAGTCATGAAAATTGATCTCCCTAGGAAAAATTATCTTCAAAAATTTTGAAATTTTTATGAGGAGCCTAATTCCATGAGTGCATCTTCATGGATACCTGACACACGTTAGCAAAGCACTTTAAAGGCTAACATAGATTAGCAAAACTTGCTATGTGCTACGTATAAAGCAAGTAGAATTTGGCCATTCATAAGCATGAATAGACCTGAGATTAGTCAAGAAGAAAGCAACTTTGTTAGCATAAAACTAAATTGAATTGAGATAGATGATACTTAAGCAAGTGTTTGATTGTCTACCGTTGCTGTTTGGAATAGGTTTGCCCCTACCTGTGAGAGTAGCGCATCCCGGACGTGGGAGCGCTGCACGCTGTTTGGCGTGAGATGCCGTGGTGCTTGCTCTCGCGAGTATTGACCCCTGAGTTACTACAGGAACTAGACAGATCGCGTCGAGAAAATAACGTGGAGTCACCACCCGGCTCATCTAGTCAACTCAATTAAGCAACTAAACAAACCAGGAAAATGTAAACCCGAGCCTTCCTGTGCTGGAAAGCAGGCCGAATTTCTTCAGAGTTGGGTTCGGCATTTCGATTTTATTCGTATTCCGTATTATCATCTTCACTTTATCCGGTTTTAATAAAAGCGCAAATCATACACAATTAGGTTGAAGTTCACTTAAGTCCGGTTTCATGGCATAGGGAAGCA
>CANYBF010447609.1:0-20759 GCA_948192965.1 Dalechampia spathulata
CATAGGATCTGTCGAGGAAAAGCTACTGGAAAAATCCACGATCGTGGACTCCAACTCCACGATCGTGGACATTGAATTATTAAGTCAAACTGGAGACAACTCGACAGAAGATTGAGGAAAGAAGATGGTGCCCATGTGAAGAAACAAAACAAAACCTTTTAAGAGCATTAATGGAAGATGAATGGGTACTGGATGGGCAATGGAATCCACATCAGAAAGGAAGTGATGGGTTAAGAAAGAGACAAAAATCTCAGCTGGAAAGAAAAACTTACACTCACCATAAAGAGGAGGATCACCCATCTGCAGTGGTAGCAAGAAAAAAAAGAAAAAAAAGGAAAAAATCCGTGAAGGCAGTCACTAGTCTAGGGTTTTCTTGCATATTCTTCATTACTCTTGTATTCTGGTAAGAAGCCATGAGTGGCTAACTAGTTGCTAGTAGGATTTGATTTCAAGAACCCCTTGTGAAGGTAACTGATTTTATGTGCTTCAATATATTGCTGTGAATGTTTATATTTAAAGTTTGATTCTGAAAACTATCTCTGCTTTATGATTACAATGAGAGTTGGATTATAGAATGCTTGTCCATTGAGAAATGTTCAATTTATAAAGATTAGTTTTCTGCTTGATAACTTATGCTCTGTGATTGCAACGAGAGTTGGATTATGGAAAGCTTATTCATTCTAATTAGAGTAGTGTGAGGGAGAGATCTCCATGCCTTTAATTCCTGTATGATTAAGGAATAGCCTCCCTAATTCGTAAAGGAACCTGATTGTGACTAGGGAAGTCCAGGATTGGTGTGAGGTTTAGTTGGATTTGCCTCGAGAGAGGATTTTCAATGCTTTTGAATATCTTGGGTAGCAATAAGCACTTGTAGGTTAACTCACTTGGTGGAACTGATTTCAAATCCTATGTTCACATTATTGATTTGTTCTTTGCTTGCTTACTTTGTATGCATTTAGCTTTAAATTTCCAAACACCAAATTACATCGGTCGCTTAAACAAACAAGAAAGCCGAAATAGAGACGGAAAATCCTCTAATCCTCGTGGGATCGATATCATACTACCAACAACCTGTATGCTTGCAGTTGAGAAGTGAAAAACTACTGTCGCGTTTCGTACCGATCAGTATCCCATACCAAAGTAGGTACACCCGTACCGCATGAGAAAATATACATAAAAATGACAAATAACTTAAATTGACTCACACGTGATACACACATCAAAACCTTGAGTCTAACAATTATATATTTGGTTCGAAAATTATTTTAAGGGTAAAAATAAAATCAAATATGGTAAAATAAAAGAAATAAAAAAATAGTTACATCACAATAAAATATTCAATAATTTATACAAAATTAATGATTTGGTAAAACTAAAATATAAAGATATTTTAATTATATTATGAAAAAGATATAATAATAATAACAATAATTAAATTCTAACCTAAGGGAGTGTAGTAATTTATTCATATTTTTTTGAATGGTATTGAATGATAAAACGAAAGTAACATTCGATGATGTTTTAATGTGAGTTGATTATTAGAGTTTAACCTCAACAAGTTTACAGTAGTTTACCCTTTTAAGAATATAAATCATAAAAACATTTTATAACAAAAAAATCTAAATGATATTTGTTAACTGATTATTAAATACAGTAAAATTGCAAATCTTTATATGTTGCAACAAAAGCAGTGCATGGCTTTGTTGCATGTTTGTGAGATGAGGAATGCAAGTTGATGGATGTGAACAATATCGTCATCATTAAACAAATGGAGACAAATCGGTTAAGCAATTCATATAAGGATAAAAACTGAATTCATATTTGAGGAGAGTATTTGAGCCTTTACTTGTATGCAAAATAGCATTTGTTCATAATATGTTCCAAAATGTTGAATCAATACAATCATGAATATTCCTGGAAATTTCTAAGTCTACAACATCTGCAAAAACTGAAGTATCATAAAAGGATTACAAAAATGGTAGCTTTTCTTTCACCCCAAGTCGGCAACCAACATGGCGGCACCAAAGACAATCCTCAACTACAGGATAATAACTTATAAAGAAAGGAAAAGCAGAAGATCATTCTTGCAGTTTCTCATGATGCTGAACAGATTCTGTACATGGGAAACGGATAGATACTTGTGGCAGAAACAAGAGGAAGCTGACCAACAAAGCTATAAAACTAAAGCTATATGAAGATGAAGCTGGCGTTTAGAGAAGGCAGCACAAAAATAGACATCGTTGCCGATTGAGAATATTGACCTGCAAAACCACTACATCTCAAATGAACCAAACGACTTGAGAAAATCAGATGTCATTGGTAATTTAACTCTTTGGAAATGCACTACTGCCGGACTTTTATCATTCATTGAGCATCACATCTTCCTAGGAGCTGCAACCATAATGCAATAAACCCAGGTTCTTAATCTCACTTGAAATGATCTTGTTTAAGAATAGCAGTTAAATCAGGGGATAGCTCATAGCCGGCTTTCTCCTTCCATGTGTCTCCATTTATATAAAGCCATGATACTTGCGGAGAACTCAACGCATAGATATCTGCACGTTGTGAATATGGCAACAATTCAGTCAATCTTTCTCTGTGTAGCATTCTCAAATGAAGTACAGGAAATTGTCATCACAGTCATTCACACCTAAATCCTGCCTAAGTAGGTTAATCGCCAAAGATGGGATGAAATTGCTAACAGATAGGCTGAACCAGGCTAGTTTTATTCCTGGAATTTGACTATTGCTAAGTTTGAGATCAAGTGAAGTCTTTGTTCGTTTTCCATCTTCAACAATTTCCAGCACATTATTAACCATCCAAAACTCAACAATCAGAAAAAGAATGCATAATTTCAAATATAACTATGTAAGATTGTAGGATGCATTTTGTAACATGTCAACAATGCAGATAAAGAAGCAAAATTTGAAGGTTTGATATGATCGCCAGTCTGGTGATAATAACAATGAGTTGGGTTTTAGTCGTCCAGGCATCAATAAATCAAAATTGAAGATCGACAATCAGCCTTCCCGACATGCCTGCGTTATATTGCATTTGCAAAGAGCACGCATCATGGTATCTATAAAAGGTGCAGTTAAGTATGCAAATACCTGTAACTGGTGGAACTCGATCTCTTGTACTGTGCAAAACTATGGTGCCAGACAGAACAGTTACAAATCCACAAAGCACAGATGCAATGTTGCTTGCACTCTGACCGGACCAGTCCTATAAACAACATGATGAAACACATTAAAATCTGAAGTTCAAAAAACAAGACTTCAATTGATGAATCAAAGATACCTTAAACATAATGGCGCTGGCAAGAATTGTGAGTGATGTGAACATAGCATAGTATATTGTAGAAACTACTGCTGTGTTGAATGTGTCCAAGGCCTGATACATCCGGTTACATTCAGAATCAGCTCCCAACTATTGTGGAACAAATCTTACACATGCAAAAATGCTAACATTCTAAAATACTGAACTATTTTTTCTAAAAGAATGATTTCTCATTTTGCCACATGCTAGCCATCAGAAAAAGACTAAAGCAAGCTTAACACTTCGAGGAAAACTTATGTGGGACGTAGATTTCTTCAATTACAGAATAGTAGAAGACAAAAGTTCTCAGTACGTAGATACTAAGGGGTATGTTGCATGCAAATAATGCTCAATGAACTAAACAAAGCATGAGAATAGGGCAGTCTTAGTAGATTTTAACGTCACATGGAAACTTTTGAAAATATGGTAATAAAATATTACAAAACATGACTTGCAACGAGTAAACTCAACTCAACTAGAGCATTAATTTCAAGTTACTTGGGATTGGCTATATGGTTTCTCCACTCATCTCAATTTTGGATGACAATGTCATCCAAATCTGGTATTGCTAAGTCTGATATTCTTTTTCGAGCAAGTCTTATCTCTTCCCTTCTATCATCTCTACTTTCTTTATTAATGCATCTAGAGGTCTATGACTTAATATGATCAAACCACTTTGACCTCCATCTTCAAAATTTACTCTCCATGGGCATTATTCCTGCTCTTTCTTTAATGCAATCATTTCTAACACTATTCTAGTATGCCCATACATCTACCATATCATTTTCATTTCAACATTACTCATTATAAACGTCAAAGTCTAACATTCACTACCATATATCATAGTAGGGCGAATAGTTGTATGATAGAGTATACCTTTCAACTTGATTAGAATCTTATGATCATATAAAAAGTCTGATTGATTCCTCCATTTCATCTAGCCTACTTGAACCCTGTGTTTAATATCCTTCTTGTGCACATCTCTTGGATGATAGACCCAAGATATTTAAAAAGTGTATTTTGAGATATTGTCACACCATCTAAAATGACACTTATTTTTCACCTCATCACTATTGAACTTGCAATCTTTATATTTGTCTTAGTTTTTACTTTACTTAAAAGCTCTCAACTGCATAGCACTTATTCAAAGCTCTGAGTTTCTACCTACTCTAGCTCGTATATCATCTACTAAGATAATATCATCCACAAACATCATACACTAAGAAATGTCATCTTATATATCTCTCATCACTTGATCCATGACTAAGCCAAAAAAGTAGATTTCCAACGCCCATCCTTGATGCAAACCTATTGAAATGGGAAAATATCTTGTTTTCCCTTCAGCAATACAAACACTGGCAACTACCTTACCATACAAATCTTTAATTACTTGAATGTATCTAATGGACTCTTTTACAATTTAAGGTTCACCATAAAAAATCTCCAAATAAACACCATATGCAACTCTTTCTTCATCTCTCTTTGTTTTCCTTTAAGCTGTGAATGGTAAAAATAGCCTATATACTTGACCTTCCTAGCATAGTTCCAAATTAATTAGGGAAAATAGAGGTATGATGATGTAGGCGATGATTTAAAATCCTCTCCCACAACTTCATAGTGTGACTCATGAGCAAAATGCCTCTATTATTTTAGTAATTTTGAATGTCTCCTTCATTTTGTGACAATGGAGCTAATATGCTTCTTCTCCATTCATCTAACATTTTCTTTGAGATCAAGATCTTATTCTTATTTGCAGCAAGTGAACAAGAATTAAAAATGATGGCCAATATGATTCATTAAACCATACAAGGAAAAGTAAGGAAAAATAGTAGTGAATCATAAGTGTGTGTAATACAAATCATAGAAAAAAGAACATGGTAGTGTTAAAATAAGTGCGTGCTAAAATTACCAAATTAATCAAATTAAAAAAGATTTTAGAAAGCTATCTAAGAAAAAAGAAATAACTACCAATATTAAAGCCAATAAGAAGGCTGATCTGGTATATAATCACGAAAGCATATATGTGTACATATTAAAGTTTAGAAAAGGTTTATTGTAACTAACACTTTGACACTATGGACAAATTATTTTCCCCTTAAAAGACTACCATATGTTGTATTATGTTATTATTCCATAAGTTCAAATCAATAATTTTTCAAATATTATATAGTGATGATGAGATTAACTAAATTCTTAGTCATATAAACAAGTATTGCATTCTCCAACTACACTAATTGGGACTATAATAATAAAATATGACATTACATATATAATTTATATTTTCCAATGAATTTTCAATATAAATTTTAAACATATTTATTATCTCAATAATATAAACCAAGATGTCAAATCATCAACACAAAGACGTTTCAATTAGTTTCAATCATTCCTTATATCATTTTAAGATAAGATAAAGACACATTATCAATTGACTTTACGCCTATAAAAGGTTGAAATCACAAAACAAAATGGTAAAATTTTGATGAAAAATTTTTTTATCACAAGTGTGAAAGCATTAAAACACAAATGTATGCCAATATATCCAAACCAAGCTAGCAATTTAAGGTCGGGTTCTGGTATGGACAAATGACCTAATGCACAACATGTCCCTAACCTACTATTAAATTGTAGGAACCGATAAATCAAAGGGAAACATAAGTTAAGAGAAACTCCATTTTATAGAATTGAAAGCTTTAAAAGAAGATGGAGAAACTGAGCAACCAACAAGGAAGATATGCAACTAGGATGATGAAGCCACCACACTGAACTTTACGCACACAACCTGTGCTAATTAAAGAGCTATATATGTGTGAACCAATAGCCCAATACAATAAGAAAAATTAAGTTGACTGAAAACAATGGTACTGACCTTGTTTAAATAATTGAGCTGAATGATTATACAACTAATTGAAACCATTGCAAAAACCCATGTCTGGAAATGTGCTACCTGGCTTGAACCTTCTATTGTTAGTTTTATGGCAATTCCTATGGCTTTAATACTCATAACCTGTGAAAAGAACATAAATATCATATATCGGTCAATCTTTGAAATCCATACATGAAGGCCAAATGGCATCAGATAAAAGCAAAAATAAGTAGTACATGGAAATATTCAGTTCAGAATATGCACAACTCATAAAAGAATTATCCATGGAATTCTATCACTCATTTACCAAACTCTGCAAGGAAAGGTTTGAAACTAACCGTCAAAGAACCAATTATAGAGCATATGCCAACATATATCATCATGTTTGTCTGTGCATGTCTTGGCTCACAATACAATATCAACACCAGGACAACAGCTATCGCCGAAGCCACATACAACAGAAAGGCTGTAATAAGGAAAAAGCATTCAAAATAACGTCTCGAAAGATAAGATGAAGAAACATCATCAGAAAAATGCAAAGAATATACCTGGTTGGGTCGCTAAGTTCCATATCTCATCCACTGAAGTCAGACTGTGCTCACCAGGGGCATGAAGCACAATCAACGTAGACCCCACTACACACAGCAGACATCCTACCATACCCAATTTCTTCATTTTCTCCTTCAAGAACAAGTGTGCTAAAACAGCACTGGTAAAAAGAACAAAGCAAAATGTATACATCAAACATATGGTTCAACAACATTGAGAATATAATTTTAACTCTGGAGTATAAATTCATAGCATCTTACTCAGTACAATTGAGATTATATATAACCTCACAAAAAAAAGAATATAACAAAAAAATCTGCTATGAAAGTAATCAAATTACCTAACAATTATGCTAATTGCCCCAAGTGGAGTTACAAGTACAGCAGGAGCAAAGATATAAGCAATAAAATTAGCAAATTCTCCCACAATCACTGTCAAAAAAAAAAAAAGGAAGAAGAAGAAGAAGAGACACCTTCATCGCCATTAGTTCACAGAATTTACATAATATCAATACAAGTATCTAGCTTCAAATCAAATTCAGCAATTGGAAGACTTACTGGTCACCATTCCAACCCACCATAGTGGCTCTAACAAATACCCATATCCACCAGAACCTGAAAATCACAAAAGCAAAAAGAGAATTGCATAATCTTTAGAAACCACAAAAGCTAAAACTTGAAATTTCGGAATCTTTGATGACTTACTAGCTCGAGAACCAGATGCACCAGCACGTTGAAGACCAACTTTTTTGATTATAAAGCTTGACCCAATAAAAATACCAGAAACAAGAGCAAGAATAAACCCTTTAAGATTGCTGTTGAATGCACTGGAAGCCATTCTTAGGACATCTAATTTACTAAAATTGAAGAAAAAGATTGGGTTTTGTTTGTGGGTTTTCTTTTATTTTTCTATTTCTCGTTTCTAAAGAATTGAAGATTCAAAGGAGAACACAAGAAAAATACAGATGGAAGCATACCATACCTGCCAGTCCACTCCAAATGCAAGTCACTCGACCTTGAAAAGTCATTTTGCCTAATTAATAGAAAAACCAACAATAATTTCTTTTTGGCCATTTTGTTCCAATTCTATTTAATTTTAAAATTAAATAAATATAAATGTAATGATATCATCTGAATAATGCAAACAAATTAATATTTTATCCATTTAGATTGATAAAATTCTTCGAAATTAATAGTATTTCTTTTATCACAATACAAAATATGATAAGTTAATGAATTAATTATGATCAGAATGAAGTTATTAAAAATATTAATATTATGTTCCATGTAAATGAGTTGAGTTATTTATAAACTATTTCAAATTTAATTTGATAAAAGCTCGTTTAATAAATGAATCGAGTTTAAACTAGATAATATTTAGTTTATTTGAGATTATGAGTTGGTTTGATAAGAAATCTGTGAGTTAATTTGTTAATTTATATAAAAAAATTTAATCTTAAATATATAATCTATTAATCTATAATCATATAAAAATATAAAAATATTCTAATTTAATTATTGATATAAAATTATACATATTTATTGAATATAATAACCTTATTAACAATTTTTTTATTTTTATATAAAAAATAAATAATTTAGATTATAATATATATTTATTAGGCTAGATTAAGTTTATTTAAGTTTGTGATATATTAAAATTTTTAAAAAACTTAGCTTCAACTCAACTCAATTATAAATAAAGCAAGTTTAGCTCAACTCAATTTATTTACCCCTCTATTATATATAAATATTAATTTATTTATAGAAATAGCTAAAATAGGAATTACATGTTCTCGATATGCACACAGGAAGATTAGCTATTTTAATCCTTTTATCATTCCTCCGTCTAAATAAAGTAGCATTTAATTATAATATTTCTAATCAAATACATTAATATATATAATATGATTAGCTTTGTTAAAATGAAAAACAATAAGATTTTTTAATTTAATATATTTATAATAAAATTTAATATTTAGAATGAAAGATAAGACATCAAAATGAGTTTTTAAGACAAAATTTCAAAATTAAAACATAAAAGTTGAAGACTTGAAATGAATTTATCCTTAAATTAGATAATCTCCGTAGCAAATAGTTTATCATACATTTCTTCTTCCATTGATCTTTACTCTCACATATTTAAATGAAAAGGCTATATCCAATTCCCAATTATCATGTTTTCTAATTTCATTTTCAGTGTTGTTATTAGAATTTTCTTTAAAAACCAATGAAATTGTAATTAATCGTATAATATAACTAAATATATGATATAATATGGTATTATAATATATGAATAAAAATTATAAATATAATAAAATATACATGATATTTTATTTTATTAAAAAATCAATTCAATTCATTAATATCAATCCTATATCTCTAATTTTAATTTTTGATTGTTTGATTATGATACTTGATTAGGTGAAGTTTTACCAATGCTCCAATATCAAATGCTTATCACTCATTTTGAGTTGGTGTTTGACTTCTTATTTAGTTTTAATAGTTTATTAATAAAATTATTAGAATATAATTATAGTCAAAACAAATATAATTATGATTATATGAAAATGTATATGTATTTAATTATATAAATATTAATAAATATATAAATATTAAATTATTAATATTTAAAAAAATATAAAAGTTATTAATTTTTTTTCAAAAAACACAAATCATAAAAATTGTTTGTAGAAGTAAAAATTTTCAAAGAATTTACCAAAGATATCATATACATTTATATCGGTAAAAACATTATTTTAAGATTTCCAAAGTCCAAAACTATACAATAAAAATCTAAAATATATAACAAATTTATTTGAAACACATTGAATAATTTTTATATATATTATATATATCATTTTAATACATATTATAGTATAAATATTTTAATGGATACAAATCTATCAACCTATAGAATGAATAGAAAGATACCCTTAAAAATCTTTTAGATAATGACTACATATTAGTTAATTAAATAACCCTTTCTCATGGTTTACCAATTTTGGCTATCATAATCTCTCTTAACCTTAGAAAAGTTCACTAACAATAATCACATATAACAAACATAAATTCTTTAAATCAATGGAATATCCATCTTGGCTTTCTTGCAATTACTTTCCAATTTCATGTTTCTTGATTTCTTCCTTCATATTCTTAAATTAAGACCAAAAGATCATAAATGAATTAAGATCAGAAAATCAACAAAAATTATAAGAATTAAGAAAATATTTGACATGACTTTTCAAATTAGTTGTTAACTTTTTCACTTCTAATGGCTCCTTTAAAATGTTTGGTTAAAAGGAGCTCTGTTTGAACAACAAACAATAAATATTTAAAAATATTTTATTTTTTAATTTTTTTTATAAGTTGATCATGATTTTTTGATCATCTTTATCTTCTTAAAAATTATATGAATAATTATTTAAAATGAAAAATAATATAATTAATTTTTCAAAATTCATAAATTATGAAAATATATTTAGAATAATATTAATTTAATTACTTATAATTAAATATAAAATTTTTAAAAATGTTAAATGGTTAAAATTTAAATATCTACATTAAAATAATTTCTATTATTTCTAGATATTTAAATAAAATTTATTAAAATTTTAATAATCTTATAAATTAATTTATCAAAAAATTATATATAATATTAAAATGATATATACCTTTAATAATTATTTTTTTAATTTAACAGTTAAATATAATAAAATTTTACCGAACAAGTTATGTACGGTCCGCTAATAGCTTTTGGAAAGGAAAGAACAAAAAATAAGAGCAAAGTTTTAAGCGAGGAAGGAGGAATGCAGTGGTGGTTTGTAATTTAAAATAGTAGTAGAAATGTAAATAGTTTATGAATACTGTATTTCTGTAATGATCCCCATTTTTTAGCAACTTTCTCTACCATCAATTCGAATGGAGATGCTACAAATTGATTAAGGTCATCTTAAAACAATCTTGTTCTCACTCTACTCATATGAATCCTAAATTCTCCATGTGTTTTTGGAGCTAAATCTTCCGAAAGTTGCACGACCTCACTCACACGGATGCAAATGGCAAAACTGCATAGCCAACGGGCATAGAAATATAGCAAAGGGTCTTAACCATATAATGCTTGATGACTCTGGGACGGTGATTCTATGAAAATTTCTACTAAATTTGCCAAGCTCAAAAGTGAAGAAAAGAAATAAACCAAGGAGAACCAAAAAGCATAAAAAAATAATGAATCAACCAGGAATAACAGGCATAATCCAACTTACAAGAAGAAATTCAAACAGGTGATAGAAAGAGTGGGGCTTTTCTTGAGATTGAATGGAGAAAGAGAATAGATGATCTTCTTTCCATCACAGCATCGATCAGAAGCATTTTCTCTAGTGTTTGTTAGTTGTAAGCCCTTAATAAAGTCTGAAGCCCAAGAGACCTCGACCAGTACATAAAATGGTTTTCAAATATAACGCTCCATCATGTAGACATCTTGAATTCTGACATAATAACGATGATGAATCCAACCCAGACCTGCTGCATATTGGCAAAAATTGGTCCTCAATCATATCAACAGGAGAGCTCTATGATTATTTATACTTGGTGCTTTGGAGGCCACACTGATGATCAATAAACATTCAGCAACTAACGTAGGAAATGCTCAATTTGCACGAACTGATTGCAATAAAAGCACCGCTAAGAAAATTATTCTATGGAAATAAATCACCATTCAAAGTCACCATTCCTCTCCTACCTAAAAAAAGTTAATCCAAAATCATAGAATAAGACAGAGAGTGAGGACATTCTATTTTAATAAAAGCCCACATCCAAGTTTTATAGCTTTGGGTCTGCTATCTTGATCATAATTTTCCTACCTCCAGAAGGAAAGATCCTTCCCTTTTTGGCTGGTTGTGGCAAGGATGGATTCGAACCCGAAAATACCTTCATACACCTTAGCTTCAACACTAGTGTAAAACCATGTCCATAACGCACAAACTTCCTAAACAAAAAATATTGGGGTTAGTGATCGAATTTAGACAGGGGCTCTTGCGTAAGCTATGTGCATAATCCATTAATGTCTTGAATCATTGATACAAAAACTCACCAATGAGTATTGTATTTAAAGAACAATTAAGGTCATTGATACAAAAACTCACCAATGAGTATTGTATTTAAAGAACAATTAAGGGTAATATTAATTATCATTTGCCTAACTTTTCGTATTCTAAGTTAAAATTTTATACTTTCAAATATTATTCTTAAATTTTAACATTGAATTTTTAATATGTAAATTTATTAATTTATTTTCTAATTTAAAATAAACTGCTAAAAACTAAAGAAGCTTCATTTGAATTTATGACCACATAGAAATTGTGACAGATGGTCAAATATTAGATTAGATTTATTTACAAATTACATTGATTAGGAAAATATTACGATTAGATTTACTAGAATTAGTTCCTCTTCCTATTTTCATAACATTGTTGTATATAAATAGGATATAAATCTCTCCTTTTCATATGAAATTATTCTCCACAATATATTGAAAAGGCAATAAAGCAAGAAGCAGAAGAATAAAGGTGTAGGTCAACTTGAGGACACAGTTAAATATTTAGTCAAGTAGTTAGTTACAAAGAGCTAAGGATGATTCAAATTCATGATTTTAAAGTTCTTTTACACCTAAAAAAAGTTGAGAGGTTTACGTGCTTCTCACCTTAAAGTTTAAGGGCAAAAATGCAACTTATCTCAAAAAAAAGGAGCTATCAGGATGATGGTCATTTCTTAGGTCCTAGGGTAGTCCATTTATGGTAAGATTGGAACCCTTGATCCAAACCATCCCATTGGAGACCTAGCCAAACTTTAATCAACACCCTCTGCTCAGGCATTTTATTGTTCCATCTTGGTTAGAGCAACGACTTAAAACAGCTCCAACCCAACAACGTTTGATACTAGGCTACAACACGACAATAACATATGGTTATACCAATACCAATAGGTAAAAGTGGCATTCAAACTTAATTCAACTCAATTAACCTTTAGCCATAGGTTAGCTATATGGATTCTCATTGTTCACTTTTTATGGTATTAGTTCACACTTTCATCAACAATAGACATCTAATAACCACTCTTTGTAGCACTTATGCTAGTTCTTCTCCTGCAAAGACATTGCTTCTTTATCTTCATCACATTCCACTAGGTGTACTCAATTCAAAGATTGCATCTGTTGGTTTCATGTGGGTCGAACTCAGTTCTTCATTTCTTTATAAGCTAATTAACACATCAATGTAACCCATTACCAAATGGCTCAATTCTACTCAAGTTCTCAGATGCAAGTAGACGAAATCCAAAAAATGCTAACCTTAGCTTGTTGGATTTTCTTGTCACCAAAATGTTGCCAGCAAGCTGATTTTAGATTGAAGCCATGCAATCTATACCATTTTCAAAAATTCGTTTGCTCAATCTTCAATCATCACCTTCTTCTGATTTTCAAAAGAAGCAAAAGCAGGAAAACTACCAACCTATTTCATCACTCACTTGTAAGTCTGCTCTCACTTTCAAACGAATATTAAAATGCTGCGTCCTTTAACTCTAAGTATTGACTAGCTTTTTAAGTTTTAACTCTTCCTCGCTGAAAGTTGGTGCAAGTAATTCCAAACTAGTGATGTTTTACCATCAAGGTTTTAAAATAACCATGCAACAAATTTCAAACTTGTAATTCTGCTGTCCATCAAAGTGTGATATCAGATTGTAGCAATTATTGTTGTAGTGAATTTTGAAAAAGTTTCGGTAACCAATTTTACAAGAAACTTATTAAGTTAATAACCTACAAAACCATCACCTTTGTTAGAAAATTACAAATAATATAAAATACAAGATAAGTAAAACATTATCACTGCTATCAAACTAGTTAACACCTAAAAAAACCATGCGTACATCATCAGTCTTTGTTCTGAAATGCCTATGAAGATGAAAAAAATCATTTGACAAATAATTGCAGGGCAATTTCTTTTTGCCTTTGCAATACCTATAAGAGGAAAGCGTTGAAATTTGCATGTCTAATTGGCCATAGAGGAGTGTGCCCAGGTCCATTTTTAAATTCTCCATCAAGGGTCAGAAAGTAGTTGAGCCTCCTTGCGTTGATAATGCAGCTTTTCATCAAAATGCCCTAAGCCATTTCACATTATTATTCCATTAACTTAATAATCCTTTCATTGTCATCTTTTTCTTCATCTAATGTTTTCCCTTTTATTCTCTCATGGGCTCATTTTCAACACCTGAGCTTTTGCTCTATACAACCCAGTTGTCAATTCAAGAATTATGCTTGAAAGTTGGAACTTGGGGCTAGAAGAGGAAGTTCAGGTCCATTTTATGATATAGAACCTTAAAATAGGCCTAGGTGAGTCGTGACAAGTCTCTAAAAGTGGGTTTGTGTCTGGTGGGTGACAACTAATTCAGTTCAAGCCTAATCGCAAATGAGAGATGGTATTAAACAACATGACCCCATGCCAAAAAAAGATACAAGAATATTGAGTAACATATAAGTAAAACAGATTTTGTCCAAGGATAAGTTAATAGGTTTGTAAAACCAAAAAGTTCCAGCACCACTTATATGGGAAATGTTTGTGTTCTATCTAATACTCTTCCACTAATAAAGCAACAAAAACTAGAGCATTCACATTACGAAAGCATTATTAAAAACATCTATTCCTGTGATATTATATAGTGTCAATTTTAATGAGAAATTATCAGGTGAACCACTCAACAAAAAATGGCACGTCATACTTTTCTTAGCTATTTCATATTCATGAGACAAACAAGATTGATATATGCAATAAAGTCCAACAAAATCATCACATTTGATATATCGCAAATGTACATTGACTTGCAAAAGGATCATGGCAAATAAATAAACACAATAATAGCTAACCTCTTTATTAAGCAGTTGTCCTCTTTCCAACAAATGATTTTTCCTTTCTCTTAAGAGAAGTCATATTCTCAGTCAAGTTCTTGTTAACCTTATATCCTTTTCGCTTTTCTGTTCTGTCAAGATCTTTTGGTGGCATTTTATCTTTGGTTATGCCATGGTGTTTTAGAGGTGACTTTTCTCTACTAATATTCTTTGAAGACTCTCTTGCATTAAAACGCTTAACCTTACTCCGACTTGATCTATTATTCTGTTTATTTCTAAGAACATGTATCTTACTCTCACCTCCTTCCTCCTCACCCTCATCATCATCATATTCATAATCAATATCATCCTCCATGTCAGAACCTATATCATTCACCTCCATGGCACCCTCATTAACGACTTTCTCACCTTGCTCTTTAGATTTTCTGTTTGTTTTCTGCTCTTGTTGTTTGCTTCCACCAGGCACACTAACTGCTTTACGATCTTCATCTACAGTGGTCATGAGATGGGCATACCGATTCCTAATATCTGCCATTGGGTTCCTTTCAATTAGCATTCCCCTCTTATAGGCTTCTTTCAAAACCACATTACAACTTCCCGTTTTGCTAGATAGGTAAAATATCCCAGGATGGTGAAGCAATGCTCTCTTAAACCTTGACCGAATCCCCAACCACTCTCCCAAAAGCAACAAAGTATCCTTATCAACCTTCTTCGAAACAAAAAGATTAAGCACCTCATGCAGAACCCCCACTGCCCACTTGTCAGATTCATCCGTATTAGGCCCAAGATGTGCTGCATTCTCATATGGAGAAATATAAGGCAACTTTTGCCAATTATTTAACCACTTCTTCAACTGCTTGTCCATCTCGAATCCCTTGGAAAACTGCAAAGGGAAAGCCAGAGGCATTCCCTTTTTATATTCAATTTTATCACTTGCTGCTTTCTTTTCCATAAAAGAAACTGCCAATTCATTATTCCAACAAACCAACTCCAAACCCAAATCAAAATCATACGTAGTTAGCAAATCTTTCCTCTTTCCATTTCCAATAACTCTAAAGCAATCAGGAAAATCAGGAACTAAACACTTGACGTACTCTTGGGGCAGACCCAACTCAAAATTTATATCATCAAGAATCTTCAATGGGATTTTATCAAT
Source organism: Dalechampia spathulata (assembly GCA_948192965.1). Lineage (NCBI taxonomy): Eukaryota > Viridiplantae > Streptophyta > Magnoliopsida > Malpighiales > Euphorbiaceae > Dalechampia > Dalechampia spathulata. The sequence continues at coordinate 15,786 of CANYBF010447609.1, forward strand.
TCTAGAAATCATTAACAACTTTAAAACCCTATCGGCAACATTCTTTTTATAAGTGTCACTCTCATAAATTAACTGTTCTTCAGTATCAAGATCAAGTACCTGAGAAGTGAGCTTTATATGGGGATGGATACTAATGCCAGCCGGTAAAAATTCTTGAAAAATTGAAGGGTATCTTCGGATAAATTCAATTGGGCGAATTGGGATTTTGAGTGAGTCCTTATTTTGAGTGATTACAGAGAGAGGAAGTGATTTTGATGGCTCTGACTTAATGAGGTTCTTGATGTTTATCATTGGCTTTAAGTGCTTTTCCCTTTGTGCAGCATGCTCAAGTCCACGGTCACGTAGGTGTTTAATAGATGCAACGTCGACTAAGCTACGGTGATGTTGGAGACGGCAATGTCCGCGGGGGAGATAACGGAAGAGGAATTGCATCCCGGCTTGCTGTGGCTTTTCTTTTGTCGTGAAGAAGAGGGTTCTGTATTTGCTTAAACTTTTCAATTTTTAGTTAAATACATTTTGAAAACCAAAACATATGGATGGATCCCTTCGTTTATAAAATTGTTAAATGTGGTCCTCCGTTGTCTTGTCCGTTTATAGAACATAACTCGTTATTGTCCGATTTAATATTTGAGATAATTACGGGATTATCCAAATTTTGTAATTGGATTTTCAGAAAACCCGAGATCTTTCTTTCCTTTTTCTTCAATTTTTTTACAGATATAATATTCTCAATTTTTTTTCAAAATGTGGTTTTTTCTTTCTTTTTTCTCCTGTATTCTTCTTTTTTTTTTTACTCCAAACAGTTCATTTTTTATTTTTCTCAAAAGATTATGATGAGAAAAAAGAATGTTACTAGTTCTAAAATCAAAAAACAGGGTTCTCGAGGAAAAAATTAAGGAAGAATGTTCGGCTTTTGTCTTCTCAAGTAACCGAACACTCAATTCTGAAGAAGAGAGCTTTAGGAAGTGAATTGGTTCATACTAGGTCTTCAAAGAAATCCAAAAAATTAGATATTATGATTGAGGAAGCATATAAAGAGATTAAGCGAGGCTCATGCAATGTATGTTCTTTCACTTTTTATTAATTTCAAATATAGTGTTATTTTTTGTGGTTTTAAATGATTGTATCACTATTAATGTTATTTGTATTTATAGATCGATTTTTCATGGTTTCGTCTGTTTTAGGCACTATTATATTTAAATGTTATTTGTACTCAAATGTTGTTTCCTCTTTCATGTTATATTTAAATGTTGTTTGCATTCATATGTTGTTTCCTCTATCATGTTATTAGTATATTATAGGTATATGAATGACTTACATGCGGTTACTGTTTATATTAATCCTTATTTAGTTAATTTTATGTGGTTATTGAATAGCTTATTCAACTTGTTTTATATCTTATGGTTTTAAGTATTTTTTTTCTATTTTTTACTTTGTTAATGTCATATTATGTTGAATTGTTGTTGTTGTCTGTGTTTTTGATATACATATGGTATACATGTGGTTGACTATATTTTTTCTAGTTTTAAATGATGTTATCACTATCAATGTTATTTGTATTTATATGTTGATTTTTTCTCTGGTTTTATCTGTTTTGAGCACTATTATATTCAAATGGTATTTGTATTGAAATGTTGTTTCCTGTGTCATTTTATATTCAAATATTGTTTGTTTACATGTCTGTTATTAGTATACTATAGGTTTACGAATGGTTTACTTGCAGTTTACTATTTATGTTAACCCTTGTTTAGTTCAGTTTATATGGTTGTTGAATACTTTGTTCAATTGATTTGATATCTTATGGGTTTATGTAAGTTTTTTTGGTTTTTCATGTTTTCACTTTGTTATTGCCATCTTATGTTGAATTGTTGTTGTTTACATTCTATGTTCTTGGTATACATATGATATATGTGTGGTTTACAAGTGGTTTACTATAGGTATTAACATTTATTTAGTCCATTTTATGTGTTTATTTAAAATGTTATTAATATGCTTTTGATTGTATTATTATTGTTGGTATTCTTCGAGATTATATATGGTAGACTATGTATGTTAATATTTATTGTAGTGTATGATTGAAAGAGTTTTATTTTATTAATAACTTTGGTATACTCACAGTTTACATATGTTTTATCAAAAATATTAAAGTGTTTGATATTTTACTCTTTTAGGTAGATTTTTTCCTGGTTTTTCCTATTTTTCACTTTATTACCGTCATGTTATATTGATTGAAATGATGTTGTTTACATTCTACATTCTTGGTAAACATATGGTATACATCTGGTTTACATGTAGTTTACTTTGGCTTTATTTATGTTTTTAGTAAACTTATTTTAGGTTTGTTTCTTTTTTATATGTAGGAATGGGATTTATTGATTCTATCTAATAGTCATTTTGATGCGAAAATCAATATATGATTGAATATAGACATTGTTAGTGTGCTGAAGAAGCGGCTGACAAATAGTCAATTGTAAATGTTCAAGCAAAGTTCTTTTGGTCATTTTCTAGACATGTTATCATTTGTAATGCAACATCAATTGATTCATTATCTTTTATTACGTGAAATATTTATTGAAAAACCTGATGAAGTTTGGATTAATATGAACGGGTTTAAATTAAAGTTTGGGATAGGTGAATTTTATATGATCATCAGTTTAAAATGTTCAGGTGAAAATCTACTGTTGAGATTGACTGGTGATAGATGTAGGTTGATTGATGAATATTTTAGTGGAGTTAAATTACTAAATAAGCAAGCACTTTATGATGTATTTATGATTATGAAGTCGCTTTTATGATAAGGACATTGTTAAGGTGACATTGTTATTTTTCATTCATTTCTTTTTACTTGCCAATAAGAATGAGAGTTTAGTTCCTAGGTCTCATTTTCAGCTGGTTGATAATGAGTTTTTTTGGCAGAATCTTTAGCAGTATCCATGGGGCAAGGAGTCATTTTTATGTACTGTTAAACCATTAAAGCATAGGTTGAAATCTGCTGCAAAGGCTAACCCTGTTCTAAAGAAGTTTATGTATCGTTTACTGGGTTGTCCTTATGTATTTTAAGTGTGGTTTGATAAGGTTTATCAGTATATGAATGGTAGATACACTGTGCTTATCAATGATGTAATTCCATGGATTCTTAATTAGCATGTATCAACTCAACCTGATTATGATAGTTTGAAGTTGGAGCTTTGTTCAATCAAGTTATCAAAGGTAATCTTCTTTTTATATCTATTATATTTACACTTTTTATTCATTTTTAGTATATTATGAGTTTACATTAAGATTACATTTACTTTACAATGCAATTTAGATGTTAATATTTGGTTCACCTTAAGAATATAATAAGTTTACATGTGATTTACTTCTGTGAACCTCTTATTTATGTTTCATTATTTTTATAGCTGAAGTTGAGAAATATGAGCCCTATTGCAAATGAGAGTATTAAGCTTCAAATTAATGGCTTTTTTGAGAAGGGGAAGGAAAAGGTTATTGATGATTTTGGTTCATATGATGTGAAGGATAATGATGATGGTTGTAGGTTTGATTTCAAAGAAGCCTTTGAGGATATCAGAGATGACTTAAATGTCATTCATGAGAAGTAAAAGATTCTTGAATCTTATGTTACTGATATGAGTTCAAAGTTTGATACAAAGATTCAAGAATTACATACAATGTCTCATTTTTGCCAAAAACTTGGTTGTAAGATAGGTAGTGAGGTAATTTTTTCATTTGTTATTTGAGTTTTTCATTTCCATGAAGTTTTATTTAATATTTTTTCTATATTCTGTTATTTTTTGTAGGTTGATGATTTTGATAAAAAGTTGGATGTGGAAGAGGATTTTAATGCTACTATTGATAAAGAAGAAAAAGTTTCTATTTTTTTCTTTTTTGCTTTATGTTTTAGTATATTTATAGTATACCAAATATATACTTACTATTTCCTATTATATGCCTATCATATACTTTAAGTATACCTATCATATACTTCTCATATACCATTTGCAAAATGTAGGTTGATGATGTTGTGGACCTTGGAACAGTTAAAGATGACATCATTGATTCTGAACATGATGAATATGAATCTATAAGTGAAGATTCAGGTTTTTATCATTTTGTGCATAAAGGGGAAGCATCTAGCTTAAATAATATTAGCGAGTGAAAAGGAAGACATTCTAAAGCTAGACAATTTCTCAATTTAGTGTAAAAATTTTTAAAAGTTCTTTGTTTGGTGTGAAATAGAATTAAATTCCTAGTTTGGTGTGTTTTTGAGTTGGCCGTCACTTTTAATGGCGGCCAATTGATGTGGTGCAAAAAGTGATGATGTAGCGATGATATGGAGGCGTGAGAAGTTAGCCGCCAGTTTAAATGGCGCCCAACTGTCAAATTATAATAAAAAATAATTAATAAATTAATAAATTATATTATTATATTGTAATAATGATAAAATGATTAGTTATAATAATAATAATAATAATAATAATAATTTTTGAAATTGTAACTATAAAAAGTAATAATTTATATTTTTAATTTGTAATGATTAGTAATAAATTTAATATTTAATAATAATGTAATATTTAATATTAAATGATATTAGTAGATATTATATGATAATTAATAATATTATTATAAGTAGTATTTGTCTAATTATATTAATAATAAAATAAATTAATATTAGTAATAAATTAATAATAGTATTAATAAAATTAATAATATTATGAAATAAAATAAAATAATCATATTATAATGATGATAAAATAATTACATGTAATTATTAATAATAATTTATGAAATTGAGATTATAAATAATTATCATCATTATAATATGATTATTTTATTTAATTTCATAATATTATTAATTTTTTAATACTATTATAAATTTATTAATAGTATTATTAATTTATTACTAATATTATTTTATTTTATTATTAATATAATTATGTAAATACTACTCATAATAATATTATTAATTATCAT
>CANYBF010447715.1:0-47390 GCA_948192965.1 Dalechampia spathulata
ATCCAGGAGTGGGTATATCTGTAAAAAACAATTGGAAAGCTGTAGAAGTAAATGGAAAAAGCTAAAGGTGAAAGGAATTTTTAATGGGCCGGGTTTTTTGCAAATTAAAATATAAAAATAATGTAAATCCGTAATTATCCCAAATAAAAATTTGAAAATATCCTTCTTTGAAAATTACCATAATAACTTTTACAATATTGAATATAATTTTAAAATAAATTTCAAAAAAATTTAATATAAAAATTATATAACGTATTATTACTAGTACATGTTAAAAGAATATGAATTAAGAACATTGGCAATAAAATTTTTAATATATAAAAATAAATAAATTTTAATTTTAATTTTAAAACTATATCTTATCTAATCAATAAGAAATAAACAATAATATAATATAATAATAATTTTCAATAAAATATTTTATCGATCAATATTGTTGAGTCAATAAAATACATTTAATCAATCAATAGTATGAATGTGTTGGGATGAGACAGATTATTTTTATAATTAATATAAAATATTTAATTAAAATACAACATAATATGAATAATTTATTTTTTATTATATTTATAAATAAAAATAGAATATTATATTTTTATTTTTCCATATTTCCCTTTTAATATATAAAAATTATAGGCACTTTGAGGTCATGTATAATTATTTAATTGTTCCACGTGGACTAAATAATTATTTTAAGAGAATCGTGTGTTTGAAGTGCTAAATAAACTATTTGCTTAATTATTAAATGTATAAATCCGTTTTTATTTTACTTTAATAGTTATTAAAAAGCAGTAAATAATTATTATTTTTGAAATTTAATTAAATGAATATATATTTTATGTTATTTTTAAGATATTTTTGAAACATTATATTTGGAATGCATACAAATAAAAGTTATTTAAGGATCAAATTATGATTTGATAGATGGTAAGAAAATGTATTCATGAGTAATAATGTTTTGATAGAATTTTAAATGAATATATACATGGATCGATATCATATCTAAATAAATATTAAATAAAAAATTTAATTCTAAAATTTAAATAATAAAAAATTAAATGAAACCCATTAATTTTTGTATTAATGGATGTTCTCAGCACAAAATAAACGTGACAAAAACAATGAGTCGTTGGTAGTAATAATAATAAATAACCAACAATAACGACGACTTCCGTAAAGCTGACTTTCTTTGAAGAGGAAAACGGTGCGTTTAAGGGACGGGAGCGGGGGCCGACCGACCGACCGACCAACCTACCCAACCAGAGTTCCTTTCTCTATATATATACGACCTTCCATTGTCTCTCTTACAGTAACTGTAGAAGAAAGCATCGAGTATCAGAAAGAATTACAGTAAGGTTCAAAAAAAAAAAAAAAAAGAATTACAGTAAGATGAGGCCAAACATAGTGTTATTTGGAGATTCAATAACAGAGCAATCTTTTAGATCAGGTGGGTGGGGCGCTTCTCTTGCTGACACTTACTCCCGCAAGGTAAAAGAAAAAGAAAAAGTCCTTGTTTCCCAGTTTTAATTCTTTGATTTCTTATACAAATCTTGATTTGCAATGTAAATTAATGATAGGCTGATGTGTTAGTTCGTGGGTATGGCGGATACAACACCAGATGGGCTCTTTTCTTGTTGCATCATCTTTTCCCTCTTGTGAGCCTTCTGTGTGTTTGATTGTTTGCTTTCTTCTTTTTTTTGTTTTTATGGGTGCTGCTTTTCTTTTATTGGGTTGTTTTATGGTCATTAGCATTATTGGGTTCTTTCTGTAGGGATTGGCTGAACCTCCAGTTGCTGCCACTGTTTTCTTTGGGGCTAATGATGCTGCTCTCAAAGGGCGAACTAGTGAAAGGCAACATGTTCCCGTAGAAGAATATAAGGAGAATTTGAGAAAAATTGTTCAGCATTTGAAGGTTTCTTCTTCTTTATTTTATCTTTGTTCCCTTTAGTTCTTATGTTTTTTGAGTTCCATTATGCCTGTTTTGTTGTTTATTTGATCGATATGTGTTAGATCTGAGGTTAAACTTATCATCTAGTTGATATCCCCTAATCTATTCTGATGGCAATGGTGAATTGCCGAACTGTGCTTTAAGGATAGTTAACTTTACAGTTTTTAATCAAAGGATTGTCATGGATGGCTAGAATTTTATGTTAATTTGGTAGAAGAGGCCTAAAATGGTAACTCATCTTCGCTGCATTTGGTGTTTTCTGCAAAGAAATTTTGCTGTTTCACTCATTGACGTGATTTTGCATAGAGTGGTCTGACATGATTCTACAGACGAAGAACGATTTATAATTCGTAATAATGAATTCAGAAACGAACTAACTAAATGCACTTCCATTCATGGCCATGTTAAGATAGTAACTTGAAATGACATCTAGTTGACATCTTTTATCTCATCCTTGAGATGATCATTTTGTTCTTACCTCCTTCTTCTTTGGTTTTTTCTATCGTTGCTTCCATGAGTTATCATTTCCCTTTATGTTGTTAAATATGCTTCCCTATTGTCACTGCAAAAGGAAATTGGATTATCTCCATCACTGCCCCAATATTCCATCGTAAACTTTCCTGTAATGGCATATTTAGATCCCTTGTGACTATTCCTTTCAGAAGCTCCCCTGTTTCCATTCCTAATATAACGCTGTGTTTTGCTGTTAATTTAACGCATATCACTAGTGCTGTCATTATTGTCAGTTGCCACTACTGATGAATAGTACGATAACCAGTATATTCATTTCCTTATTAGTGAATCTGTATACTGAATTTCGTCCAGTTTGATACATTTTTCCTCGCTCCCATCCCGAGTTTGTATGGTTTTGTTAACGAACCAGTCAGATGCAAATTTCCTTAAATACATATAACTAAAAATATTTTCAACTTGTAGACCTTTTTGTCATTCTATTTATGGAACTCGGTTGCAGGAATGCTCGCCTGCCATGTTTATTGTGCTTATTACTCCACCTCCAATTGATGAAGAAGGACGTTTTGCATTTGCCAGGTATTATTCTATATTCTTACTCTAGTTATAGACATAGGCAAACAGATGCCAATACAAAACAGTATCTTTTAGTAAACCTTGCATCTTTGGCGTGGATCCTTGATGCTTCCCAGATTAAAATTATATGATTTAATGAAATGAAATTAGACATAAAAAGTTGACCTTCGGTTCCTTGTTTTAGTTGACCTTTTTCTTTTCTTTCTTGTAGATGATTGAGCTAGTCATTAACGTTTGTGGACTGATTTCACTCATGTCAAAAACTAATATCATTTAATAATCAGTCAGGGTCTAGAATCGTGAATTTTTTATTGTCCACGTTAATGTAATGGTCAAGTGTTGGAAATTGGAATAAGCCAATGGACCGTATCATGCAGATCTATGTACGGTGAGAAAGCTATGGAATTCCCTGAAAGGACGAATGAAATGGCAGGAGTTTACGCAGGGAAATGTATTGAGTTAGCAAATGAACTAGGAATCCACTCCATTGATCTGTGGTCCAAGATGCAGGAAACAAAGGATTGGCCGAAAAAATATCTGAGGTTTGTGATATAGCTTTCATTTTCGGAAAAGCTGGATTTGAACATTTAATCGATACTCTCCAATCATCTAAACCTTAATAATTCATCTTGTTCATTGACGAAATTTTCTTCTAGCATGACTAACCAATATGGTAATTACAGAGACGGATTGCACCTCACAGAAGAAGGTAATGCATTGGTTTGTCGAGAAGTAACAAGAGTATTCAGTCAATCCTGGCTCTCTCCTGCAGCAATGCCATTTGATTTTCCTCACCATTCCGAAATTGATGGAAAGAACCCTGGAAAAGCATTCCAGGTACGGTGCGTATAGAACAAAACGATGATGATTGCACGATTACTCTTTAGTAAAATTACAATTCAAGTTGATATCAACCCTTTCCCTGTCTTGCTGTTATGATTTGAGCATTGCTACAATGAAGAAAACATTTACATTTCTTGGCATGTCTCCAGCAAACTTTTATACATTTCTGGATATGTCACTGAAAAGTTCTATAAAAAGTTGAGGAATATTCAGTTTAAACTTTTGGATTCGACCATATTTTTTAGTATGATATTATAGTCTCTATAGTTGATATATGGAATTTAATTTATGAAAAATTAAGATAAAAAGTAAGTTTATACAATTTCATATAGGGATAATAATTCGTTGATATGATCTGAAAAATCGAAGTGATAAATTTGATTTGATTCAATTTAAGAAAATTAAAATATTTGGTTCAGAAACTGAAATAACCAAAAAGGTAAAAATTGATTTGATCTGGTTTATAGATTAAAAAATTTTGATTTGATTTGGTTTGATAACCAAACTATCAAATGCTCAGCCCTAATTTCATACTTCAATCAATATTCACGGGTAGAATGTTCTAGAGATATAAAATCATTATTAGAATTTTATCTAATAACTTAAATGTATTCAAATGTATTAAAGATTTGAAGTAATTTATAAAATCTTATGTAGTAGCTTAAATTTGGATTAAATAATTATTTATGAATGATAACTTAAATTTAAATAAAATATATATATATAAATTTCTAAATGTTTATTTAAATACAATTTACGGGAAAACAAAGTTTTTCCAAAAAATCATAATGTTTTATTATTTTTTTAATTTGTAATTGGTTAATATTTAATTCAATTCATAATATCTAAAAAATAAATATAATAAGCTTCTTTTAAGTTAGATTCAATAATAAAATAAATAAATAAATAAATAAATAAGCAAGTTAAAATTTAATTGGAGCCAATTTTATTGTTTTAAGAAAAGCAGAAAATAATAAAAAATAAATAAATCCTAAATTAATGGTATTAAAGTAGACATGTGGTAATAAATGGAGCTATTATATATTAAGAGGATGTTGGATGGTAATATTTAAATTTATTAAATGTTGCTTTAATTTTGCTACATTAATGCAATCTTTGTTTTATGGTAATTACTAAATTTGACTCCAATTTTTCTAATTAATTAATTTCTTCCTACATACTTTTTTAAAATTAATTTCGGTTACATCCCACTAAATTCTTCCTTTTAATGTGTTTTTTTTAACTTTTTTTTTGTTTTTATTTTTCATATTTTAGAAGCTATTTATTTTATTAACGATTAATTATTAATCATTGATAAATCATAATTTTATAGAAAAATGTTAAGACAATTAACATAGCTAGAATAATTTTTCATGAAAAATAATTAATTATAATTTAATTTGTCCTAAATTCTTCATTCCCTAAGCTAAAAATACGTCAAATAGAAAGGCGGCACGTAATTGCATTGCATGTGGTTGCGTTCATATTATGTTACATGCAATAGCACATGGCTGAGATTACCACTTAATCCTTATCATATTACCCCCGTTAATTGAGGCGAGAAGGGTAAATTTGTCATTTTATCACATCTTCTACGTCCAATAGAGGCCGAACCCATAAAATTCTTTTTTATTTTTTAGGTGCTAATATATTCATAATATATATATATATATATATATATATATATATGAAATGGCATTTTATTCATTGGGAAAATATTAAATATATTTGAGACAATTATTAAAAATAAAAAAATAGCCATTAAGATCTTGCCATGTATGCAAATTTAATGTATCCATTACAACAGAGGACTGGATTCTATTCTTTGTTTGACTAGCTTTTTAACCAATGTTTTGATTTTTTTTCTTTTTTCTGTAAAATTACCAAAAATGATTTACAAAACCCATATAAATTAATCGACCCTATTTACAAAAATATCCTTCCTTTCATATTAATTGAATAAATGATTTTTATTATTTTAAAATTATCAATATTATTTCCTAATTTTCATATCCATTTTTTTACTTATATTCTTCGTATTACGAAACTATATTGTTTTAAAAAATATGATATGGTATGAAATAATTTTTATATTCTTTATGTAATATTTAGATCGAATGATTATATTCTTTATGTAATATTTAGATCGAATGATTATACAATTATATTGATACTTTCATAAGTTAAAATTATTAAAAATAAGAAATTAGTTGATAAGAAAACAGTTATAATTGTTATATATGCTAATATAAGGATTAATTTTGATAATTTTGAAAATATAAGGACTATTTTGTAATTTCAAAAATAGAGTATCACTTAAAGATTTTCTTGCAAAATAACCCAAAATAATAGTATCCAAAGCCTTATGAGCTAGAGAAGTTTAAGAGTCATTGGTTTTGAGCAATGGAAAGCAATATGGACCATTGGATCATTCTTAATCAATGGTCATGATCAAAACCTTTCTTCACTTAAATTGCCTCTCTCACCTATTTATCAAACATAAAGATGGCTGCTTTCTTGTAATACTCTCAACCAATTCCTCATCTTCAATCCCTCGATCCTTTTTTTTTTTTTTTTTTTTTCATAAATTTGTTCATCTCTTACATGGAGCTTGGTTGTAAGTTGATCGAGAAATCCATCAGCCAGTCAATGTTTTTATCTGATAATTACTCGAACAAACCATTCATAAAAGATGGGTTTTCCATTGCAGCTGCACCGTCATCATCCTCATCATCATCGAAGGGCACCAACTTTCTGCAAGATTTTTGCAGTTTTGATCAGTTTAATGCAGATGGGTCATCTCTAAATCCATTGTCGAAGGTTCAAACATGTTCAACTTTTGATTCTTTTGATGCTTTTCCATATGGTTCTTCAACCAATAATGTAGATTTCTTTGATGATTACGAGTCCAAGCCATTTGCAAATAACTTTCAGAACGACGCATTCTTGATGAACATTTCTCAAAGTTATAACAATCCTCTCGATCATACGGTGGGATCGAGGAATTATATCAAAGATCACATGGCATTGAATTTTCAAGAAATGAAGCCAGTGAATTTGGCAGTAGCAGATGAAGTATCAAGTGTTACTGTTAACGATCAGAAGGAAGCTGGTGTTAATAAGAATAACAAGCAGGTCTTCTCTTCGGCAAAAAGGACGTGGAGAGGTCGCAGGAAGAACAATGTAATCAAAGGACAATGGACTGTTGATGAAGATAGGTACGCAAACATCTGATTCTAACTCTTGCATGTTTTCAATAATAAATTTATATATAATAATAATAAAATTATATAATTTGTAGATTTATGAAAGATAATATCTTAAACGATTATCATATATATTAAATATTTACTATTTTATTATATTATAAAATTTTAAAAAATATTTTTTTATTAAATATTCATATTTGAAATACGTATATTTGATAAATACTAATATTTGATAAATATGTTATTTGATTTAAAATATTTATAAATGTAATAAATATAAATAATATATAAAATCTTATGAATTTTAAAAATAATATATTTTTAAATCTTATAAATATTGATGTAAAACTAAAATATTCATTAATAGTAATATTTAAATTAATATTGGAATAAAAAAATCCTATTTTCGGAATTAATTATACCAAAAATTTACCATATATTTAAAACATATAAAATTGTAAAATTCAACTCCATCTTCTTCGTTGTTAGGATAATTTTCGTATTTACAGGCTATTGAGTCAGCTGGTTGAGCAGTACGGAACAAAAAAATGGTCTCGAATTGCTCAGATGTTACCTGGAAGAATTGGAAAACAGTGCAGAGAGAGATGGCATAATCATCTTCGGCCAAATATCAAAGTCAGTATTCTCTGTTTAATCAATTCCCCTTTCGCTTCATGGATTCTAACCAGAAAGGCAGACATCCGGTGTCGTAATTATGCATACGGTTAGGGATTGTTAGGTGTTTGATTTAATGCCCCAATCATATTATCTGCAGCTTCGGACCTGTTTTTGACACATACATTACCCTAAAAGCAAGTACAAACAAATTCCGTTGGTTAAATTCTATAATGCCTTTGAACAAGAATCATTCATGCATCACCATTAACTATGACATGCCACCTCATCAAGATCAAAATATTATTAAAATATATCTCATGATTCTACCATCTTATAATTCTTTTTTCTAATATTTAAATGCTTGTAATTTTTTTTCTTACATTAATCATTTATTATGAAATTAGTTATTAAGCGATTTTAATAAAATATAATTACTTTTTTAAAAAATAATTTTTTTTAATTAAATTATAAAGTATATAATTTCACTCACTATCAATCTTTTATTGATCACGATTAGCTAAATTATTGAATAAATAATTAAGTAGTTAGAAATTTATAATATGTAAATATATAATATTTAAAAAATTATTGATATTAGTGATATCGTATTAAAATAAATTAAAAATTTCACATAATTATATTTGAAAGTTTATTTTTAAAATTTTTATTTCTTAAAGTTTTCTCCTTGGTTTGGATCAGAAGGATGTATGGAGTGATGAAGAAGACAAGATACTGATAGAAGCTCATGCAGAGATGGGAAACAAATGGGCAGAAATTGCCAAGAGATTGCCCGGAAGAACTGAAAACTCCATCAAGAATCACTGGAATGCTACAAAAAGAAGGCAATACTCCAAGAGAAAATGCAAGTCCAAGTATCCCAGAGAGTCCCTTCTTCAGGATTATATCATGAGCTTGAACTTAGACCCATCCCAACAAGCTCCTGGAAGATCCAACCAGCTTTACGCCATTGGATCCTCAGAACTTGACAGCAGACTGAAGTTATCAGAACCCAACTTGACGCTTGATGATCATCAGATGTTGGGTTTCAGCTTCGGTGATGTGACAGGTTTTGAGTTCGATGAGAAAATCATGTTCCAGGATGGTTACAGCTTTGATTCTCTGCTTGGAGAGATGATTTGTAATGATCATCATGATCAGGATGTTGTTGATGACAACGGGTTTGATATGGATGAGAGTCCATTGATGATGATGATGGATTTTGAAGTAAAGAAAGAGCTGGATTTAGCGGAAATGATCTCTCAAGCCAAAATGTAAAATGGTTTCATCAAAAAGCCATACATGCAATTCCATCATCTTATTATACATTTGGGTACAGATTACTATGATTTTGGTCTCTTTTTTTTTTTTTTGAGTTTTTTTCAAATTAAAACTAAAGAGAACATTAATATCTTCAAAATTAAATGAACATAAATAAAAAGAAATAAGATGAGAAAATTCCTTTGTGGGTTTATAATTTTTAATAAAAGTGGAAATTATGAAAAGAAATTTTAGATAACAGATGGATGATAAAAAAAATAACTATTAAATTTTTATAAAAATAACTATTTTTAATGATAAATATTAAATTCCTAATTTGAATCTTATTGAAAGATCCATTAGAGATCATACCATCAAGAAACAAAAAATTAGTGGATGTATTTAAAATAATAATGTATTTATAAAATATTATCTCAATTTATTTCTATTTCATTGAATATGATGTATATCAAACAATCCTTGAACTTATATTAAATTTATATTAAATCTTTAAAATTTGTTATTTTTTTAAAATATTTTTTAAAATTTATTTTTTGTACTTTTTTAAGAAAATCAATTTTTTTGAAAAGTTAAAAATTTCCAAAGAAATAAAGAAAATTATTATTTTATCAAATCTAAGAGAACAAACTAAAATATTTTAATGTAACTAAAAATAGACTATTTTAGTTAAAGGGTAACAAGAGGAGTAATACATTAATAATACAAACTAGACAAATTTGAGATGAAATTAGTAATTAAATAATGTACTATAATAAAATAAAGTAATATTGGATGATTTTCTTTATTGTGAAAAATTTTAAAATCATTAAATTATTATTTAAAAATTTAAACTTGTTACTTACTACTTATAGTGTAATTGAATTTGAAAATTTATTTTATTATACCATCATTTTATATTATTAAGTGTTTTTTAATATTTTGTATGAAGTTTATTTCAATTATTTTAATTAAATTATTATTAATCAATAATTAAAAATTAAAGAAATCCATAAAATAACGAAAGTTATGTTTCTAATACAATTATATACCTGAATATCAATTAAAATTTAACATTTAATCATGTATAAATTCATTTATATCTTGTATTAAAATATTTATTTATTTAATAAATCATTATGAATATAGATATCTAGTATTATGTTAAAAAAATTTTCTAAAATAATGATCCGTATAATATGGTAATGGAGGTTCGAATCCAGATTTAATTAAATTTTATGAAGAACATTCATACCATTATATTGAGAAAAACTGTAAAATTGTAAGCCCTGCTGGACTTTACGTCAGGAGCCAATATTCGCACTTGTTTACTAAGATCAAACCCGGATTTACCCGCCTATGGTCCTTGGGGGTTAGGTCATAGGTTCCAAGATTAGGGGAGTGCACCGACACTGGATTACCAAAAAAAAAGAGATAAAACTGTAAAAGATGTGGAATCTTTAATGAATTTTTATACCATTTGTTGTTTTTATTTGAGTGTTTGATGAGAGGTTTTAGAATTAATCTTAGTTGTTTATCTACCAATTTAGTATAAATTTATTCCAAAATCTAATTTGATTTTTATTTTACTATTTATGTATCTTTATAATTTTGTCTCTAATTTTCATATAATAAATGTAATTTATAGTATTTTATAAATATTATTTAAAAATACTTAATATAAAACAAAGAGAATAAATATAGTCATTATTTAGTTTGATTTTTTCAATTTTTAATTACTTTTGATTTGATTTTAATTTTATAAATTCAACTTTTTAGCTATTCATTTATTTTTAAAAAATTTAATTACTTTACTTTAATTTTTAATTTTATAAATTTGATATTTAATTAATTTAATTTAATTTAAGAATTTCATAAAAACTAAACTAATATCCAATAAATAAGAAGCTATTAAATTATGGAGAAGGGTGGGAATTGAATGATAATCAAAAGCAACACGTGCAGCTTTCTCTCCCATAAAACCATAAAAACCGGCGAATATCTATCTTATCCGGTCAATGCATGTCCCCGTGAACAGCGTTCCAATAGATTACTGGCCCCCGCCCCGCCGCTACTCAAATTATCGTTAAAATAAACTTTACGAAATCCAACTTTACCCTTCTAAACAACCTCTCTCCACCGTCAAAACCACCCTCTACATTGCCCCATCACGTCATTTCCCCGAACAACAGATAAACCGATACCGTTAATAAGCGTAATAATCGTTAACTCCTAAATTTGCTCGCCGTCGCAAACAGACCCTCAGAGTTGAATACAAATCCTTTATTTAGTTTTAATTTCAATTTATTGTTCAATTCGATCTGTTAATTTACAGATTAATTTTTTGTAATCGGAAAATAGGGAAGATGCATTCGTTGCCCTGTATGAAAGTGTTTACAGATTTCAGTACGGGCACGAGGCCTTGTTTTCCGGTTCGGAGCTCCGGTTCCGAGACAAGACGGCTACATTTACAGCAACAATGGTTGAGTTTTAGAGATTTTTCAGCTAGGAATAATAGGTATTGTAGAATTGTAGCGTGTTCCGTTGAGAGAAACGGTGATGGTAATGGAGGTGGAGCTAGTTCGAGTTCGGAATCCGGGTCGGGTTCGGATTATAATGCAAGTTCGTTTTTGTCTCGGACTCAAACTTACGCTTTTCTCAAACAGCAGATGGAAGTTGCTGCCCAATCTGAGGTTAGCTAATTATTTCGATTAATCATATTAATATTTTTCTCCGAAGGTTTAAGAATTTAAGAGTTTGATTCTTGTGTCTAGGATTATGAAGAAGCTGCAAGAATTCGTGATTCGTTGAAATCTTTTGAAGAAGAGGAGCCAGTTCTTCGGTTTCGAAGGTTGCTCAGAGAGGCCATTAATGAGGAGCGCTTTGAGGTGTAAATTTTACATGGTTTTGCTTAATCGCGGTTGAACGGGATTGTTTCTATTAACAGAATTCACATATCATTAGTTGACTGGGAAGATTGAGATTATCTTTCTATTTGTTTGGAAATTTTTGTATAGGATGCAGCTAGATATCGCGATGAATTGAAGGAAATAGCACCACATGCTCTCTTGAAATGCTCGAGTGATGCTACAACATTGGTATGTATGTCAAAAACTCCAGCACTCGCAATTCATTCTTAATCTGCCCCCTTGAAATAGGCTTATGGTTAATGTTTACATGTATGATTGAGTTGTAAAATTGATGAATTTCAGGGCTGCTTTGGTTTATGAGATTTTGAAATGTACATATTTGATCAATAATTATTTGGTTTATAGTATTTATAAGTTTAATAAGAATAAATAAACTATAAAATGTATCTATATTGAATTTTACAAGTGTTGAAAATGAAATGTTTTTAAAATTTCATAAAAATATGATATTTGAACTGCACCAAATTTCATGAAATGTATATATTTTATTCTTAATTTTATAAAATTAACAAAGCATTTCATGGAATGTCATTTGATAAAATATTTTATTTCAAATGACTCAAATCAAACTAATACTTAATGA
This sequence comes from Dalechampia spathulata, assembly GCA_948192965.1. Taxonomy (NCBI): domain Eukaryota; kingdom Viridiplantae; phylum Streptophyta; class Magnoliopsida; order Malpighiales; family Euphorbiaceae; genus Dalechampia; species Dalechampia spathulata. The sequence goes on from CANYBF010447715.1 coordinate 12,433, forward strand.
TATTGGTTGGAGAAGAACCCAAGGTGATGAAGGATATAACAGAAAGTTGTCAAATACAATATAGATTCGAGTACTATATTAACATCAATTCAGTGATTGGGATAGGTGTAAATGAAGATGACCATATCCCCTTTTGCGTAAACAGGCTCATCAAAATTTTGCAAAAATGTTCTGTAAAGAGGATATGGTTACCTGCCTTCGAAGTTTTTGGAAAGAAGAGCAATAGAAGTATGGTTATGTTGATATTGTAGATCAGTTTATAAACTCTTTTGCATTTTTCAGGGGATCAGAGTTCAGGTCAGGAGTGTTTATATTGAAGGCCGAAGTCAGCCTTCAAAAGGGCAGTTCTTCTTTGCATACAGAATAAGAATCACTAATAACTCAGATCGTCCTGTTCAACTTCTTAGAAGGCATTGGATTATCACTGATGCCAATGGAAGAACCGAAAATGTTTGGTTAGTTGTTTACTTTGTTTTTGTTTGTGTTACGCAATTCATAAGATATTCAAGAGATTCTATTTTCTGCAAGTCTTTTTATTATGCCTTCATGGGCCTTGGTTTATGTTGTTTTTGACATCCAAATGCAATTCCATATCATTTTTCATATTGCAGGGGGGTTGGTGTTATAGGTGAACAACCTGTTATACTTCCTACAACCGGATTTGAATATTCGTCTGCTTGCCCCTTATCCACTGCCAATGGCAGAATGGTGAGCTATAGTTCCTCTCTCTCTCTCTCTTTTATGGATCTCTTTTATTCTTTTATACAGCAACAGATTCAAACATTGTGATAATTTGATTTTATTTTTATTTTGTCCAAATCCAATGTACTTGATCAATAAGAAAGTAGTGTTTAAAATTCAAGCTTCAATTTTTTGACAGAAGCATAGACAATTGTGTTTTAATTTTAAAGGATAACTATAGTCATGTTTTTTATGCATATGTAATGGATGTGAACGTTGTCTAAACATGTATTGCTCTTTTATCTCCATGCTCCCATACGATCTTCATAACCCTACAATTGCAGGAAGGCGACTTTGAGATGAAGCACATTGATAGAGTAGGCTCACCGACTTTCAATGTCGCTATTGCACCATTTTCTCTGTCAATACTGGGAGATGACAGAGATGCTTTTTGAGCGTGAAGCATGGTGATGGTGATGCCTCCTCTTGCAAAGGAAAAGGGAACTTCAAATGTTCCAAGCTTTTCAGAGCCAGACATCACGGGTTCGATTCGTTCAGCTACAATATACTGTTGTTAGAAAAATTGTAATATGTAATACAAGTTTCATCCAAAAATATCGTGAAATATAAAACGATATTTTCATGAATTACTTGTATCACAAGGTTAGTAATTCAATTTGATGTACCAAATTTGCTAAAGAAATCAGTTTTGTGGAATGAAAATGGGACATGCTGGTGAAGATTTTGTCTTGTAATTTTGTGTTAAGTCTTCTTTCTTCCACGTAAAGACATGATTACTAGCAAACTTATTGCCATTGTAACTTTCTCTTTTTCCCTTTTTCTTCAAAAGCAATTTGAATCAATTCCATACTTTTGTTACAGTCAGATACAAGCAAGAAGATTGGATCTTAATCATAAAGCAACATCCCCACCAAAATCATTTCATGCCCACAAATTCGCTAATCACTTTGCAGTTCTACAGAAAAGTTGAGTAAATCAAGTTGTAGCAGCAGCAGACCTTCAGAAAAAGCCATCTGCCCATCAAAAAAGTCAAACGAATTCTCTTCAAAAAAGAAGAAGACGCAATCCCTTAAATAATACACATTGCAGAGATTCCTCAACAGCTACATGTGCATAAAGTTTCTAAAAGACATTATTGCCACTTCCATCAGTGAACTTTCCTCTAACATCTAACCAAAGTATCATCACCATCACCTCTTCTCTCCAATCTTCCTCTCCATTGCAAAAACTCCTTCTGGTTTTGGCAGCATTTCGCAGTCTCTGTTTCTATCTTAACCATGACTAGGATTTTTTCGATTGTGTTTATAGTTTTTTTGATGTTAAGGCTTTGTTTATGTTCATCCGACATTCGGGTGAATCCGTGTCGATCTTACTGTGGAAACATTAGTGTAGACTACCCTTTTTCGCTTCAGAATGGATGTGGTCATCCTGGATTCAGAGACTTGTTGTTTTGCATTAATGATGTGCTGATGTTTCATATAAGTTCAGGGTCATACCGTGTGCTGGAAATAGATTACGCTTATCGGTCACTTACCCTTCATGAGCCTCACTTGTCGACATGTGACACCATTGTGCTTGGTGCCAAAGGCAATGGCTTCTTCGTCGAGCCGTGGCGGTCACCCTACTTCAATCCTACAGCTGATAATGTGTTCATGCTTATTGGTTGCTCACCTCAATCACCACTTTTCCAAGGTTTCCCTGGGAAACACTTGCCATGTCGAAATGTTTCGGGCATGGGCTGCGAGGAATACTACGGATGTCCGGCCTGGAATCTCGTGGGCCGAAGTCAAGTGGTAGGCTCAACGTTCCACTCCGGCCCAACTGAGTGTTGTGCCGTATCTTTTGAGGCAATCAAAGCCATTAATCTTAGCAAGCTTGAATGTCAAGGATATAGCAGTGCTTATAGCCTTGCACCATTGAGGGTTGACGGGCCTGATGAATGGTCCTACGGAATCCGGGTGAAATACTCTGTTCAAGGAAGCGAAGAATTCTGCAGAGCTTGCGAGGCTACGGGTGGAACCTGCGGTTATGGCACTGACGGGATTAAGCAAACGTGTATGTGCGGGAATTTCAATTCGACATCAAATTGTGATTCTGGTAAGTTTCTTCTTTTCCTGATTATCAATAACATGTGGATGATTGAAAAGAATGAATGATATTGTGCAGTAAGTTCAGAAACAAGCAGCAGGACATGGAAGGACAACTTACTAACAGGTAATACATTACATTTCTTGTTAAAACTAATTACTTAATAATAACCATATTTTTATTAAGGTTAATCCTAATTAAACACTGTTTAATAAAATCAGTTTATCGATATTTTGATAATTATCAGCATTAGTATTTTTGTTGGTAATTTAATCTAAAATAATAAAAAGATGAGTAAAACCTTCCAATTAAATTTTAAAAACTAATTATGAGAGAAAATTTAGGAGATTATGGTCTAAGAATTCATATTTATAGACTAATACCCTTACAAATCAAATCTTATCGTAAATTTCCATTGAATCACTACCGTCTTTCTAAAAGACATGCCTATTTATAAATCTAAAAATTTGTCTGTATGTTTTCGATACGAGATATTTAGTGTTCATGACACATTGCTATCTAAATCCAAATAAAACAAATAAAACATAGTTCCCGTATGAAACAAAACAAAGGAAGATAAAGCAATTATGATAATGCACCTCAATTGAGCTTTAATAAAACAGTAAATCAAATTCATATATTTCAACCAAAATGAATGGTTTAATTATAAAAACATTCCTCAGTTTTAATCTAATTAAGAGTTTAGTTTTTATATTTTTATAAAATTTTTTATCATGGTCCTTTGGAATTATCTTTGTTAAATTAGTCCTCTACTTTTTGTATTATTGTGATTATTTTATACAACATTTTAAAATCTATTTAAATCAAATATGTAAAATGAAATTTATTTATGAAAAGTTAAGTGAACTTTAATTTTCATGGGTTATGCAGGATGTTTGATGACCTTGCTAACTTGGATGGCTGCTAGATGAATCACAATCCTCACATCCACTCATCATCAAGAAAGGTAATATATGCGAATCATATTATAATTTAATGATATAAGTGTTTCTTCGGGAATCCAAATAGGTCCGAGTTTGTTTGTTCGATTGATTAAAGTTTTTTGGATTGATAGTTGATGATTGTTGATAGTAACAACTTGCTACCAACTGAAAACTCTTATTCTGCACATATTTGTTCCTGAAAAACCAATCAACCATGTATTTAACCCACTACTCCCCCGTTTTGACTCCAATAAAATTACTTGACAATCCTGTAACTTTATTCATATGCTCACACTTTCAATTAGTTAACAATCAACTTCAAATTACTAACCGATTTTGCCCTCCCTTCACTTTAACCTTACGTTTTGTCACCATTTTTAGTTGAATTCCGTATAAACACTTCTAAATGAACAATTCTAACAAACTCGAAATCAAAATATCACATGAAAGTGGTATGTATCGATCAAAGCTACTAGCTTAGTTGCAAGAATACTAATCAAACTCACATGAAGATGTTAGTCTCCGGTATCCATACCCGGAGAAGCCGATCATAAAACGAACAAGTAGCCACCAGAGTGCTTTCCTGCTTACCCTCCCTATCCAATTTCTTTCTTTGCCAATCTGCCCCATAAGCAAGTGAACCATGTTCTGCACACGTTTCAACAATTTCACCTTTCTCTTCCGTAATCTTTACCACAGCAAATCCATTGTGCATACAAGCTGCCAAGACCAGATTTGGCACATACGGGTGGAACTTAACCCTCCATACTCCTCCTCCTAAATGAGTGGAAGTCTCATTTACTGGTTTTGAGATTGATCTTACATCCCAAACTCTAAGATACTCATCATAGCTACCGGTGAGTAAAATATTTGGATTGTTAGGATTCTTTGCGATGCAACAAACACCCATCTTATGAACCTTTGAATTAAGAAACACCATGTTCGATGGATTATCACGCAAATCCCAACAGCTAAATTTGCAGTCATCCGAACCAGTGTATACCAATTGAGGTTGATGTAGATCAAAAGAAGCTGCCCATAATTCAAAGTCATGCGCTTTCCATTCTTGAATCATCTCAAGTTTGGACTCCGAGAATGATAGCATTGACATAGAACCACCTGAGAGTCCCACTGAGATGGATGTGGCTGATGGACTCCAATCCAAACAAAGGCACATGGAAGAGCTTATCTTCTCGACATTAATCTCTCTTAGAACGCTTCCTGCATAAAGAACTGATGAAGAATACAAGAAAACTAACATAACAAAGATTAAAACGGAAAAAAAATCTGATTTTTTACTACCTTGTTCTAAAGACGATTCCAGTTCATGAATTCTCAGGCAACCATCTGCATCGGCTTGAGCTAGCATAGGTCTACCCACATAACCTCCAACAGGATTCCACTTAAGGTCAAATATCCCAGCAGTTTCCACTCGATGAAATAACTCGCAACGGCCAGCATCAGCATCGACATCAAATAGAGAAATGCTTCCAGACCGGCTCGGTTTTTCTCCCTCTTGCAGCGTGTAAGTTGCGGCCGCCAGAACATGGGTGTACGGATTATGTGGACAGAACTCTACTCCATCTGCATTGCCGTCGAGATGGCAGTGAGCTACTTCCATAGCCTGGGCCAAACAAAACGATCATCTTTAATATCAGTATGTTTTTGCGGCATTTTATCGAACAATCGGTGAACATGTATTCAAGCATTTGTCCTTGAATACACCGTCAGGATTTATACTGTGAGAGTGTTGAAGAGAAGAATGACAAAAGAGATATTACCAATTTGTCCGCCGACGAAACCGCAGTCGGATATTTTGTGCAGCTAGAAGAAAACCGGAGAGATGGAAGCTACAAGCCCTGGAGACTTCCGTTGGACTTGCCGCCTAGCAAATGAATTTGATAATTTTGAAATCAAAGGATAGCTATTATAATGATTGTTTAAGCATATCAATGCTATTCCAACGTCAACTTATAGAGGTTATTATGGTAACTATCATTATTATCATCTTTTTATATCTATATAAAATAAAGGAATAATCATCTTATATGTCTTATTTAATCATACATATAAAAAAATACACATAATTATACTAAAATTTATAATATTTTAAAATTAAATAATTCAATCAAATAATATTTTATAAATCATATATTTGCTTTTTATGTATACTTTTACGTTATTTCAAATAAATGATCAAGTTCGTTGTAACATATAAATATATTTATAGACAAATAAATAAATATAGTGATGATTTTAAAATGATAACAAATAATGTAAAATTTTTATATAAAAATCAAAATGAGTTAATTGTAATATATATTTCAAGAAATAAATTATTAGGATTTAGGTGACAAAGCTTTGGGATTGCATCTCTTAGGGAAAGTAATAAGTAAAAAAAAAAAAAAAGACTTCATCATTGAAAAATAATGATAAAAATAAAAAACATCAAAAAATAATATTAAAAATATGAATCCTAAATTATAATTTATTTAGGATTTGTTTATAAATTCATATAGTAATAATAGTTAGATATATTTATTTTATGTTGAATACATTAATATAAAGAAAATAAAATAAGTGATAAATAAAAAAGAAAAATATAATCACTTATTTTAAACAATAATAATATTAAGTAGAAATTTGTTATTGCTTATAAATTTTAGGAGTAAAATTACACTTTTTCATCATATTTATTTATCTTTTCTATAAAAGGGCAAACCTCCATGTACCCTCCACTCTAAGCTCCTGTCCTCACCGCCCTCCTCCATCCCTCTTGCTCCTCCCCTCTCTCTCTCCTTTTCTCCTTCAGCAAAATCTCCATTTTCTCTTCTCCTCCAGCAAAATCTCCACGTTCTCTCTTCTCCTCCAGCAAAATCTCCACGGTCTCCTCCTCTCCCTCAGCAAAATAGTTTCTGAATCATCAATACCCGCTCACCGTTTCTCCACGGTGTTTGAATGCCACGGTTATCGTGATTATCATCTGTTATTTTAGTTTCAATCTTCAATTACTTGCAGGTATTGTTTAATTTTAATTTATTTGTTTTAATTTATCCATTGATTACTATCTTTTTGACTTTTTTAAAATTATTGTAGTAATTAAATAAATAAAAATTTGTAAAGAAATTTTCCGTACTTTGGATGGATAGAGTTGAGATGAGTGATAAATTTTATGAAATTTAAATATTTTATTATTTAATTTAAAAAGTTAAATTATAAAATCTCATTTTTTCTTATGGTTATAATAGACTATGAAATTTTTAAAAATTTAAAATATATGGTTAAATTTAATTTAAAAGTTAAATTTTAATTTTATAAAATCTGTAAAATTTTTTATTTACTTTGTTTAAAGGTGGTCTTTAATTTGAGTTATTTAAAATAAGATGTTTTACAAGATGTATTATATTTTAAATATATAAGAATATTTCAAAATTTCATAAAGAAATAGATCATAAATTTATCTTCTTTCCTATTTCAAAATATCATAAATTCCTTTTATTTCAGCTTTCTTTTCATTGCACTTAAATTGATATGCATTTCATCCTATTACATATTTTAATTATGAGAGATTTTTTTTATTTTAACTATTTTGTTAAAATGTTAAGTATACAATCAAAATGAAGGAACTACTTATCTTTGTCTATTGAGATGAAGGGAGTTTAATCATGATTGTATTTCTTCTTTTTAAAAGCAAATTAAAATGCTATTCAAATTTGATTTCATATACCTCTCAAAAGGCTATATGATGATAAATGGAATAAAACTACAATATTGTTTTATTTCATGTGTGAAAAGTAGATTGGATTAAGCAACAATAATTTTCAATTTGTTTTTATGTTTATATAATAAAATAATTTGTTATAATTTTTTAATAGTAAATCTAATATACATTTTTGTTTTATAATTATTTCATAAATTTTAATTTCATTATTCATTTGTCAACTTTTAATATTTTATATGATAAAAATAATATACAATATGATATTTTTTATGAAATTGAAAAGAAAATATAAAGAAATTTAAATATTTTATTAAAATATTTGAATTTTATTTAATCCATTGATAATTTTTAATGATTTTTATGATAAGTAATGAAAACATTTGATTTTTAAAAAAATATCAAATGAAAAAATATTATGTAAAATTGTGATTACAGTATAATAATTATTAAATCCTTATGTTATCAGAAAATGAATTAAAATATTAATTTAATTTTATTTCATTGATGAAATTTTAATAAAGTGTGTTTCAATGGACAATTTAATTTAAAGGGTTTTTTAATTAGTTTTTTTTGAAAAGGAGGGGTATAATCATAATTATTCTTCAATCTTAATGATGTCTCAAAATTTGACCTAATATTCTAAAGAAAATTGAAAAGTTATAAACTTTTGTAAACTTTTATGTATTGAAATACTTTTTTTGTTTTGAGGATGATGCTTATTAATTAGCTTTCTTGTTTGATATTTGACATTTGTGTCACATGATCATTGGAATTAGAGATGAAAAAAGGTAAAAGGATAAGGAGTTACTTTGAATCCTTTCCTTGTGAACTAAATGAAAGAAAATCTTTCACATCTCTATTCCATGAATCCTTGCTAAGATTATTCCCATTTAATATTCTTTAATTACTTGCAGGGATTGATCTTGAAAATCCTTGCATGATTACAAGTTAGCATTATATATGTTGTCCTTGCCTTGTAAGGAAGGCATGAATATAGAGTATTGACAATTTTTTAATTAAAGCACTAATATTAATGTGTGTTGACATGTTTAGTCTTCCATTTTTGGAATGTATTCCGTAAATAATTTATTTATGTGTTGACAATGGACTTGAAGAGGTGGACATGAAAGATATCAAGTTGGAATATGATCTTTTCAAGAATGGACTTCAAAAGAAAAGTTTTGAGTCGTTTCATTTGCCTAGGCCTGACAAGCCTATGGACCAAAATGTAAGACAAGAATTTGAAGAAATTAGAATCTCGAATGCTTCAAGTAATGCTCAAAGTGGCTCAAGTGTATTGGAGCAAGGACAATCCCCAGTGGATGACACTCTTAATTCTTCTGCTTCAACCATATGTGCAGCGCCAATTTGTCGTCAATTTTGGAAGGCCGGGAATTATGAGGATAGTCTTGGTTCCAAGGTTTCACTTCAAAGTATGTTTCTTCATCTTTTTCTGCATCATCGTTAAAGACATTATGATGGAGGGTAAATTGAAGTTGTGGAGGGTATAAGCTTGGCTTTAAACCTTTTGATTTAAGATTTGGCTTTGGCTTTCGTGTATGGATCTATAGCTCAATAAAAGTGAAAAGTGCTCTAGGGTATCAAGGTTTTTTTTGGATCCTAAGGCTTGAGGCATGAGGCATAGATACACATCTTAATGACTTTAGGTGTACAAATTAGAAAAAAATATTTTTTAAAAACTCAAGGAAAATATATTGTTGTATAAATTATAAAATAGTAAGTAAATTAAAAGTCATTAAGTGGTTAAATTGAACAAATGAAAAATTTTTGAACATAACTTTTGTAAGTATTTCCTTTCATTCAATTTTTAATATTTATGTTTATTTAAATCCATATCTTAAAATTTTTCACCTAAGGATTTTTGTAGGTTTGCTCCATGCTCCTTTTTCCTTGGCATTTTATTGAGAATATTTGGAATATGAGAGAAAAATTTAGACATTACACCTAAAGTGTGTCTATGCTTGCCTTGTGCCTCTAAGCTTTAAGTGATGTACCCTAGGAAGCTAGGCTTCTAAGGAGTTATGGCTTCAGATGTAGAGTCTCAAGCGCTGAATGCCTTGAGAGGCAATTTTTTGCACTATGCAATTAACTCCAAGTAAAATTATTCAAATATTTAATTGAAATTTGTTTGTTTTTTAATAGGTTAAGGGTGTATTGCTTCAATTTATGTATATATATATTTATTTAAAAATTGATGTTTGAAGTTGTTGGAGAAAACAACAAAATTGATGTTGCATAAGCATTATGCCTCGAACAATTGCTACCTTAGTTAGAGGTGCATCATCTCACTTAAAAAGAGTGTCTCAACTCATTATTGAGTTGTGAAAAATGTGCACCTAACATTATATCTTTCTTTTAAACTAGAAAATATGAGAACATCATATACATCTTTTTGTTTCAATAAAGATAAATATGGTCAAATAAGATTAAAAAAAGACAACATGACAGATTCCAAAAGTAGATGTTTCTTTGTTTCAACTATAAGTCCTTTAGCCCTTAGCTGTGTCAACTATCCTTTTCTTTCTTTTCATATATATATTTTTTACTCTTATGGTTGCAATTGTAAAGGTTAAATTAACATGTTTATTACAAAGTTAGACCTTATCAACCTTTTACTTTTAGGCCTAAATGGTTAGATTAATGTCAACCAAAGTGAATGCTAATAAAAGTAGGCGATAACACATGAAAGTAACTTTTGGGTGCTTATATTTAGGGTTTGAGGTTTAGTTTCAGACATTCTGAGTTTATGGTTTTGCTATTTTTCACTTTCTCTTCTCATATTTATCAAACAAATGGTAGGTTCATTTTCTCTCTTTTTTGTAATTTAACTCAACTCAACTAAGCTTTATTCTAAGTCACTTTGGGTCAACTATGTGGATTCTCATTTTTCACTCATGGTTATGAGCAACACTTTCATACAAATTCAAATTAGCTAGATCTGATTGAGTAGCTCTTTACTAGGTAAGTTTAGCTTTAGATCTTCCCTTCCTTCACACATTGTAATCTTATATGCTTTTGTATCTAGTAGTTTGTGACGTATATGACTAGATTGTCTTAATCTCCACTCTCTAAATGTCTTTGACATCGTTTCTATAATTCATTCATTATGAACTCAACCAACTTTTGTGTGCATGCATATCTGTTGTAACATTTCATTTGGCCACATTTATTCTTGAAACTTGTTAAAAAGAAATTAATTAATATTTGTTTGTGTAATGTTAAAGTTCTAAGCTTAGCTACAATGGGTTTAAAAGTTTCAAGAATACTTGTTTTTATTTATTACTTTTCTCTCTAAGATATGTATACATGATGGAAGTAAATTGTTATTCAATATTGGTCAATCATGCCCTTTTATAAGATATCTTGCTTGTCATGATGCGAATCTTTTTGCTTTGCTCTAAATAATACTCGTAAAATCTAAGTACATATTCATATACCTCTACTTTTTGAGACTACAGATGGAAAAAATTATCTACATGTCCACCCTATGTTTCTTCATTCAAATGCCACTTCGCATAAATGGGCCTTTGGTGGTATGTATAGCTACATTGTTTTTAGTTCCTTCCATGGTTCTAATGGTAATTAATGTAATATGCTACAAATGTAACAATTGTCTTACTCCTTTTTCAGCTATAGCAGAATTGCTTGATAATGCAATTGATGAGGTAATCTTGATTGAAGTTGTCTACTTTCTTCTCTTATTTTGTAACCTTAAACATTATATAAATTTCCTCCTTTGTTGTTTCCGTCATTCTCTAAATACTTACCCATCCATCTTGGTATTCTCATTTTTTGGATACCTTATGGTATAAGCCACCTTGTTTCTTAGTTGAGCAACACTTGTTGTCATGTCATAATTAGCCATTTTGGAAGGTGATTTAACTTATCATTTGGTTTTGTTGCTATCTTGCATTAAATAAGATGCTATTTGTATTTTTCTAATTTCTTGGCTAATTTCCTTACTATATATTATCGTTTTGGGTCAAAGTGAGTATTGAGTGAAACTCATAACAGTGGTACTAAATTGTGTTGGTATCCATATTATACAAAACCAATTAACTTGTGCTAAGTATCAATCTACTCCACTAACTCTTCATATCTTTTCTATGGGAGATTCCCCAACACTCCCCTCAAGTTTTTGACTTTATTGTCACTTGCTGAACATGAATCTTCAAATACCTACACTTATCTCAAAGGTTCTAGGTCCATAAACAAGTCTATACTTCATGCTAGGTCAATTCTAGATCTTCAAACACAAGCTCAAGATTATCTAGTGTTGTGACCATCTTAGGCTTTGATATATTGTAGAAATTCTATGAGTCAAAGTGATTGTTGGCCAAACTTATAAAGTGGCTCTAAATAGGAGTTGGTACCCATCTTATGCAAAACCAATTGGCTTGTACTAAGTATTAATCTACTCCACTTATAAATCACTTAAACTACTCATGTCTTTTCCACATGGGATTCTCCAACAATAATCTTAGTATTTGAAGTGATGTAGAATATGAAGACATAAAGAATGCTTAATTTATTATATTATTATTTTTTAGATGGCCTTTTTATGGCATTAGCTTTCCATTTCTACTATTATTGACAAAATATAGTGTATCTTTTGTTAAATAGATCCAAAATGGAGCCACTCTTGTCATTGTAGATAAAACCTCAAATCCACGTGATGGAAGTCCAATGTTGTTAATTCAAGGTAAGCAAAAATTTTCAAGCAGTTTTGCACTTATTGTTGTGATTGACATGATAAAACCATCACCTAACTCTTGTCCCAACTTGTGTTTTGCAAGTAGATGATGGTGGTGGAATGGACCTCGAAGCAATGCGACGATGTATGAGTTTTGGATTTTCCAATAAAAAATCCAAATCAACAATTGGACAATGTAGGATTTTCTTCGTGCATGCTACATTATATGTTTCCGGTCGTACATTTATTAATGGAAGAATGATCTAGCAGATGGAAATGGCTTTAAGACCAGCACCATGAGACTTGGGGCAGATGTTGTTGTTTTTAGCCGCCACTTGAATGATAGGTATGAATACAACATTAAGATATTCATTGTATTTGTGCATTTAAATTAATTTTTACTTGTCATTGTTTGCAAATATTTTATTGTATGATGTAACTTCTACATAGAGAGAGAGACATCAAAGTTCCTAATTACTGATTTTTTTCTAAATTTTTAGAACCTTCTTTATGGCTATATTATGGATTTTGTATTGTCATTTAGGGTATTCTCATGTTGGTGATTTCGTTTTGAAAAGAAGTTGCTTTTCTAAAGATCCCTTGTTAGTCAATGTCGTCTTTCATTCCTCTGTTCAAGTTTTTTTCTATAAGGAAATGAAATGTAGGTGGATTATCTAAAAGATGGGCTTCTTTATGGATGTCTCAAGTCAAGCATTATTTGTCATGTATTTGCATTTTTGAGCGGCCAAATCTTCTCCCATAATATTTTGAATTGTTAAAAATCGTTTGAGCCTTGGAAAAATGTATAGTTTTGACTAAGGTGTATGCTTATGAACTTAGAAGAATCTTCAATTGCATGCTAATCATGGTTCAAATACAGCGGCATACTTTGATCAACCACTAATGTTTTATTATTTTTAAGATGTGTGTTAATTAATGTAGAAAAAATGGGTATCACAGGCGAATTACTTTTCAAGGCAATGATGCTGAGATGGAAAAATTAATCCTATGTTTGTTCTTGTATTAAGTTGTATGAGATATGCCTAGTTAAGCTGTCTTCTTATTAGTTTATTTTATTCATTAAGCAGGGTGTTGACTCAAAACATTGGACTTCTCTCTTATACTTTTTTGACACACACAGGCTATGATCGAATAGTGGTGCCAATGGTTAGTTTCTTTGCTCGTGTTCTTAGTCATGTGCTTATTGATTCTTGCCATCCGTATTTGAGAATGTTTGTGGACAAGTACAAATGAAAACTCTTTAAAGTTTGTCATGGCTTTATTTCATTTTGGTCCTAGTGCTTGTAATGTGCTATAGTCTTGCTTCCAATTTTGTGCTTTCAGAGCAACCACATATAAGAGTCTGTTCTGTTTGCAGGTTGATTATGAGTTTAACCCGGCAACCGGCAGGTTGGAAATCTCACAACGCTGTAGTAAGGAGCATTTCACATCCAATCTTTCTTTGCTATTACAGTGGTCTCCATATTCAACAGAGGAGGAGCTTCTGAAGCAAGTAACTTACTATCCTTCTTTTCTTTTTTCCCTCTTCTCCCTTTCTATTGACATCATTTTCATTTACTTTCCAGGTTTTCATTGAATTTTCATTTTATTGTAATGCATATGTATATTCTCAAAATATAAGTAAGATTTATAAATTATATTTCTATCCTAATTTTTCGCCTTTCCCAAGTCAGCAAAGCCCATTTTAGTCCAATCTTTAATTTGCAGGCTCCCTTCTATTAACCGCACTGCAAATCTCTTGCTCCGTACTAATGTTTATATCATTTAATCACCATAGGAAGCTAATTGAAAGGGTATTATAGTTTAAAGGTTTGGTGCAGCAAATCATGCCCAATAAGGAGCTATTGCCACTTATAACCGATGCAAAAACAATTCACACCAATCCGTTTGGTTCCATTAAGAAAACTAAATGCTGATAACCACTGATATGTTGCTTCCATTATGCTACCCATCTAACAACCTCCAATATTGTTGTTTGCTACTAGCAACATTTATGGGGACTTCCAGAAGCTCAGCCTGAAGATATTACGAGCATAGAGGAAAAGCATGAAAACCTTCCACCCTAAGTTAACTGATACTTCAACTTGAATACTCCTCTTTCCCATGGAAATCACTGTGTATATGCATTATAATTTTCAACCTGCTCAGGACATGAAGTTCGTAAACTAGATAAAATTGCTTTTCTGTTTGTAGGTACCCCACATGCTGAGTATATAAAGTGTTTTTTACAAGAACTGTAAATTTAAGCAAGTCATCCTCCCCAAATAAAATGTCAAGAATTAGAAATTTGATGAAGTTTTCCACCCTGAAAAATGTGAATACAAAATGCATGTCTTTGCATTCTGACCATCATGTTCAAAGCTATACATGGTTGGCATTTGACCTATTAGCTTATGGCTTAAGGTGCCTCTAGGGCCTTGTGTTCATATTTTCCAAAATCCCAATTCAGGTTAAAAAATCAATGAGGATATGAGGAACTGCTTTACAGCAACAGAGAGGTGATCAAAATTTCATCATTTCTCAGAGCATTTTTATCATGAAATGCTATATAGTAGATTTTTCTTTTACTTTTGCTATTGTTTACCTTTGACTAGTATTATTTTATTTTATTTTATTTTGATATTTAGTGTATAATCTGTTTGCAGTTTGATGACATTGGACCTCATGGCACAAAAGTTATGATCTACAATTTATGGCTCAACAATGAGGGGAATTTGGAGTTGGACTTTGATACGGATCCTGAGGTTGAAATCTTTTGTTCTCCTTGTTTTCATCAATTATTTTCTATTTTATGTAATGCTAATTTTACTCTCAGTCAACTTTATTCACGGGTTGGTTTGCAGGATATTCGTATGGATGGGGACATAAAAGAAGTGACCACACTTCCTGCTTGGAAGAAGGTTAATGAACAGCACATTGCCAATCGACTATGGTATTCACTCAGAGTAAGTTGTAAAATGATTCATTTTGAATTGGAATTTGTACTGCTATACATGCATTACATGCCCGCTGTAAATATATTATGATTTTTTACTTCTTTTGCAGGCATATTCTTCCATCTTGTATCTGAGGATACCTGAAACATTCAGAATTATTTTGCGAGGAAGAATTGTTGATCATCATAATCTTGCCAATGATCTCAAATTTCAAGAATTTATATTGTATAGACCTCAAAGTGGTGGAGTTGTGGAGGTAATAATTGTCATGCTACCTTCAGAAAATATCTTTATTAAATTGACTAGATGTAGAAAGACTTGAGATTTCATTTTACCGAAAACTCTGTCAAATTTGTATCAGCAAAATGTGTTGATCTTTATTTCTAAATCAGAAGCATTTCTTGCAATATTTCTACTTACTGTGAGAAAATAATGTACAAGTCAAATTAATAATTGATGTGTATATGCTAGCGTAAATTAGAATACGACTGAAAAATTAATCATTTTGGTGGGTATGAAATCATGATAAATCAAAGGACTCTTTACACTTATCATGTGGAGTTTAAATTTTTGTGTGTTTTTTATTATATTTTTACCTTCATTAGAACTCAATTTCGAGATTTTGCAGTGCTAAAAAATGATTGTGAGCTGGAAATGTGATTTACATCTTTGGTGGTTGGAACTCACTTTGTCCTATGGTTAATTGTGCAGGGTCAGGTTGTAACTACAATAGGATTTCTAAAAGAAGCTCCATCTGCCAACATTCATGGTTTCAATATCTACCACAAAAATCGGCTAATACTTGCAAGTATCCTTTTTGAAAAGATCTACCATTACTTAACTAATTGCAGAATTCTTCTTATACTGTCTTCTTTCTCTTACACTGCAGCCATTCTGGGCGGTTGTGAACTATGGACATGACACTAGGGGTAGAGGGGTGGCTGGTGAGATGCTCCGACAGCACCATCTCATTGTTATTTTCTGGTTTTGATATGACTTATTGATAACTGGTCATAATTTTATTGACTTAGGTGTTCTGGAAGCAAATTTTATTGAACCTACACATAATAAACAAGATTTTGAGAGAACTTCCCTTTTTCAGAAGCTTGAAACTCGCTTGAAGGATATGACACATGAGTACTGGTGAGGTGTTACTGTTCTTAGTGTTAGTTCTCTTTTTGATGAACATTGATTTAACTCAGCTGGGATTTTAATTTTCTTCAAAATTTTCTGCTCACAGTTTATTTTTCCATTTTACTCTTGTTCTTGTGATTATTGCTTCTGGTTTCTTCACAATTGATTAATCCAAAAGGTGTTTTTTGATCCCAAAAGGTGTTTTTTGATCTCAAAAAGTGACGTGAACTGGATCCATAATTTGCGGTGGCAAGAGCTTTTGATTAAAATAAATGGTTTTTCGATGCCAACTGTTGAAATTTGGCAGGGATTATCATTGTGGGCTAATAGGATACCAGGTGAAGAAAAAGCATCCAGCAGATGGGCTCATACAGGACTCATCTCATGGCTTGGCACATGGTAAAATGAAGCCTGTCAAATTGAGTCAAAGCTCTAAAGTTGGTGGCAATGCAGAAGTGTCATCTGCTTCAGGTAGAGCCTTCGGTTGTTAAGTTAATATAATTACTCTTCTCATTACGAATTTTTTGATCTTCTGAAACATATTCCTAATATATTGACAGGCTTACATACAAAAAGGAAAGAACATAATGATATGGTTGGTGCCGAAAATGTGAAGAGGCAGGCTTGCATTGGGGTTGATACCGCTGTTTCAGGCCAGAGTTTGAGAGCACAGGTCTGTTTAAGCAACATAAATCTGGATTGTAACCATTCGGATAAGTTCTAAGAAATTGTCAACAGCACATTTTCTTTAACTTGAAAAATATTGTGTTTTCCTTGAAAAATATTTAAATCTCATTTGTTCAAAGAAGTAGGAGAAAAAAAGTAACTATATCTAGTATGTCAGCTAGGGGAGCAACAGACAATTTTGGTTCGGTTTAGTTTAAGATTTCAGAACCAAACAATATCCGGTTTGTTTTTGGAAGAAAAAGGAATTTGATTCACGAAGACTGTTGGTCAACCCTTTATAAGCACCCAACTTGCGGAAGTGTATGAGTAGTGGATGCTTGTGTACTTTCACGTAAAATGTGAATTCTTTTTGCTTCTGGATTTGGAAAGCATTTATTTTAGCTCATCCTTGTTTTACCTCTTCTTTGTATCTAGCCCAATTCTGCACCCTAATTCTTTGAGAAATTGATGAGATCCTGCAGTTATTTATTCAGATTACCGTTGACATTTTGTTGTGTCATCTGCTAAGAGGCTATTGCTAATTTACCATGTGATTTCTCGTTTTGGAATAATAGCAGGATAAGGCGGAGGCTGTGAACTTGATGCAGGAAAATAAGAAACTCCGAGTGCAGTGAGTGTATTAGGATTTCGTTTTATATTATTATAAATGAGCATTTCCTTGAACATCTTAAATTAGTTTATATTACAATCGTCTCACGTTACATATTTATCCTTATTTTTCAGATGCCAGGAATTTGAGGAGACGGAAAAAGAGCTCGAGTTGAAGGTAAACACTAGCCACCACCTTTTGTTTTTAAAAATATTTCTGTTGTGAAACCCAGCATGTTGTATCCTTTCATATCATCAAACTCCTTTTCGCATTTCTGGAGGCATCGGAGGTTTTGTAGTTAATGGAAGAATTCCAGTTCGAAATTCTTGCCAGTCTGTCTGAACTGAACGTTATGTTATCGGCTTGTCATTCTTATGAACTTGTATGAATGTGCCATCCTTTTTTCAGGTAAAACGACTAAAATTGGAGATCGCAACTGTACAGTGCGAGTATGACAAACTTATGGCTGAGCTAACATCATTGGATTCAGTTAAGGATGAAAGGGCTGTAAATATGTAGATTCAGTCTGGTAGAAGTGCATCAGTTCTTTTGTTTGTACAAGTTTCTGATATATGTATCCTGGAAGAGAGACATTCTCCGCACGCAGGATCTGTATAGAAGAACACGCAATTCGTCGGGGTTATTTTGTACGTAGAAGGCAGCCTTATCAACACAAGTAATGGAGAACATTCAAAAGCATATGGCACTAATTTCAGACGCTAGTAACCTTTTTACCATTAGATTCCGGAAGGAGGTTTGTTCGACACCTGACAACCAAACTCCGCAATGTACACGTTCAAGCTCTTAGAAAGAAGTAATCATTGTTGATCAGCCTGTTAGGTTAATTTTGATTCGTTGGATGTAATCTATCCTGTGTAAATCCCCTTAACAGCAGATTTCTCCATTGTGCATGTGTCTGTAAACCTCCACAAGTCCAACTCAAGGCCAAGAATTTCTGTGTCTCTTGACTGAACGTTATTGTTGCCAACCTGCTTTACTCGTTAAAATATCATCATTGTTGAACTCAAAAATATGAGAAAGGAATTTAATTCAGAAGATTTATCGTTGCAAGTCCTGTGTTGTATGGATCAAATAATGGTATTAATATACAAATATGTAAGATGTAGATTATATACAATCTACTGAACAGACACATAGGGTAATACGTGGCTGGTTTATATAGACATCATTGTATACAGACAGGCAAGAACTCATAAGTTGCAGTTTCATCTTTAACAAGATGTTAACTTGTGCTTTCAATAATACTTTCAGTAAGTTGCTGTTTCACTGTAATTACAACCATCCACACCATTTGCATTGATGCCTGCCCATACTTCATTGACGCGGCTGATAACACGGAAAGGTGGATCGTATTGAGCAATCGAGTAGGCTGCTTCACTCCCTGAACATGTTGTGTTGAACCATGGTGACCTAGTCAAGCTGATTGCAAGTTTTTTAGCTTCCTTGATGATTTTATCATCCCTCGCATATCCTGAAAATTTCCTCACAGCAACACAACGATTGCCCCACACGTAGGGTTTTAGGTCGAGGACGGGGAGGGGGACTGGTGGATCGGCTTGGAATTTCACAGGCAAGTAGAATAAAACAGAGTAGGCTGATGACTGAAAGGGTCCAGCTCCAGGGACAATGCTAGTCACGACAGGAGCTGTCATTGGAATCCTTGACCAGTTAAGATTAGCACCCTGAATGAACTGGAACAACCTGAGAGATGAACAACAAAGTAAAATCAGACACTTAGAATTCAGGTTGGTCTGTCTATGCTAGGTTGACCCGAATCTAGTCTATAATATACTTATTCTTAACGTACAAGTAGATGAAGAAAGGATGCATTTTCTAATAGGAGGGACTTCATAGAACATTACGATGTACCGGAAACAAACAATTTACACTAAAACACATGCTCGAAACAGAAAATCGTGTTTGCAATGCTGCTCTGAAAACCTACAATTGTTAAAATTTCAAAATGGAACGGTATGCTTATGTTCTCGACAACAAATTCTTTGATAATTTGTTTGCATAAAGGGAGAAAGGGAAGTGGTATACTTTGAAAGCTAACCTGCAGAGATTGCAGATCTCTGAATCGTTATAAGACAACATAGAAGGGCTATTCTAAGAGAATTCGATATGCAAATGCTTACTGTAACAAAGACTACACAAACATTAGTTGAAAAGAACAGAAACTCTTTATATTGATTTCACTTCTATTGCAATTTAGTATATGCATCAAGTGTTTATCGTACAACAGACAGACACAGAGTAAATATCGTAATAAATGATCATGAAGTAGGTATTTGTAGCTCCTAAACAATTAAAAATAAAAGATCAAACATTCATACAATCTTTTACTATCGGAAAGATTCTTCTTATATAGAACAATAAATAACAGAGATTTAATGAAAGAATCTAAACCACATTCGTTTTTAATTTTAGATACCAGGTCGTAATACTATGAAACTTGCATAAAAAAGGGGGTCTCTCAATGAAGTTTGCTCCATTTTCAAGCATGAACTCAAAAGCATCCATTACAGCATTCAATAGGAGAAATTCTACCATGAAATCAGTCTACCAATAATATAACAACATGGATTAATATGCATTATTGGTTCCATAACCCTACGCTATTAATTAATGGTTCCATAACCCTACGCTATTAACTTAAGATGGGACGAAAATCGACATCATAATTCAGATACTGAAAAGGAGAATTATGGGTGTTCTGAGATTAAGTAAGTAATCATCAAGTAAGAAATCCGATACAATGATCACTAAGCAGTATGATCACGATTCCCTTGCAAATTTTGAATTATTGTTCAATCAATAAAGAACAAGACTCTAAAGAAGTCCTCATCTCAACAAGAATTGAAGCACAACCAAAAAGATCTACGAAAACCAAATACGATTTTCCTTTATCTAGAGCAAACTCAACATCTAAATGAATTCCAATGAACAGATTCTAAAAAAACCCAGTAAAATTCTCCTTTCACTGAACCAAACCAGCATCGAAATTAAGTCCATCATTTCCAAAATCATAAAAAAAAAAAGGTCTTTGTTTTCATCTGCTAGACCTGTGGAAGCCATCTAAGGTAGCCTTTTGGAAAGAAATTTCAGAGACAGGAGCAGCCATCCATGTGGACTCATGATATAATCTGACCTCGAAATCTGATTCGGAATGTACAATTTCGAACTGAGGTTTTTCAATCGCTCTGCTTTGAGTTACAAAACTTAGCAAAGTAATAGTTAAAATCAAGAACTTTCCTTTATTCATCTTCTCAATCTTTCTGCAGGAAGATGAAGAAGACCCTTCTTTCTCTTGTATATATTATTGATCAATATTTTTACATATTTACCCCTTCTTTATCTTATTATAAAAATTAAATTATATTCTAAAAAAATTAAACTGTCTTCTATAATTTATTTATTTTTATAAAATTTTCAAAAATGATAAATTATTTTTTATTTAGACAAATTTCTGACGTCGCAATCTTAAATTTTTATTTTATTTTATTTAAATTATATTATATAATTTATAAATTTATAATTATACAAATATATAAAATTTAATAATTATTGATATAAAATTATAGAAAAGTAAGATCCGATTTAAAAAGAAAGGGAAAGATGGAAATGGCGGGCCTGAACCAAAATTTTAATTCAAATCCTAAATCTGTTTGACGCTCACTCTCCTCTCTCTCTATCTCCTGTCTCCGCTGAACAAATGCAAGCTCCGAGAGAGGAATCTGCAGAAACGACGATGGAGTCCTTACGCCTCATCTGCGAAAGAGAGGTTGCCAGTGGACTACACTTTGTGGACTCCTTCACGGCGTCGTTTTGTCAATCTGTTGATTCTGTCAAGTCCAGAGTTGATGAATCACGCCAGTATCAAGGTCAGGATCACTTGCATTTTCACTAGCTCAATCGAAATTAGGATCTCCTGCTTTCATTTATATCATTTTTGTCTTTTTTTTTTTGCTGTTTTGTTCGTGTGAGATTTAGGGTTGGGGTTGGGGTTGAGGTTCTAGGAGCTGTAAATTCTTTCCATTTTATTTTGAAAATTTGTTTCTGACTGGAATTTCATTTTTGGATGACTTTTGCAGCTAAATTAGGGAAGTTGAAATCAAGCTTGCGCGAAGCTGAGGATGAGTTTGTTAAAGTTCTAGCAGGTTTTTGGTTGTTATAATTTTCTCAGCTATTTATGCAATTAAACTTGAAATTTTAGCTCTACGTTTGCTCCTGTTCTGTCAGTTTCTGATTTATTGAGATTTTCATTTTTGTTTGGATTCTATCATTTCATACTCATTTTTAGTTTGCAAGCAATCATGACAGAAGGAGGAAGAAAGATATCATCTTTGTTTCAGTTAAAATCTGGATAAGGCTTTTTTCTAGGTGAAAACAGTTTGACTAAAAATCTAAATTACAAAAAAATTGATTTTAAATGATGCAAGAGAAATAGAAACATTTTGTTAGTGCCACTCTCTTATTTGGCATCAAAACATATCTATTTACGCTATCTTCCGGTTGCAATTTTCATACAAAGCTCTGTGTCTGCATTTGATTCATTTCTTTTGTTTATGAACTTCAGCCTTATAGTTCTATATTTTTCTTCTTAAATAATGTCCTTGTGAAGTCAAATGCTTTTGAAGCTAATGTCTCTTTCCTTTAAATTTGAGATAATCGGTACTAATACATTTTTGTCTCTTTCATTTGTTTTATTATTATACAGTTAAGACTCGTAAGGAGGCTAAGCAGATGGCAATTAGGGATTCCATATCTGCTACAAGATCTAAAGTCGAAGAGCTTAAAAGAACTCTGGAAGTTCAAAGGGTTAGGAGGGATGAGTATGCGGCTATTATCTCCAATCAATGTTTTGGTACTGTTGCTTTCATATATCAATAGATTATTGATTGTTTTTTCTCTGGCTAACAAGTTTCATGAAACCTCAATAATCTATGTACCCTTATTTTCAGTCACTTAAAATTAGATGGGGAAAATATGTTGCTAGTGAAACTCAAGGTTATCGAGTATATAGAAATCACAAGGAGTAATATTGGGGCTTCAGTTCTTGGTTGGTTCATATATAAAAGGCTTGAGAGGTTAAAGAGATTTTGGAATGTGTTTTCAAGGTGTGTTGATGATCATCCATTAGCATGTCTGCAGTGCTACGATATATTTTATAATTTCCTCATCAGATGTTTGCAATGTTACCCTTGCCTCAGCTTAAAAATAGTGGTTAGGTACGTGACGTTTGGGTCTCTTTTGACTTTCAGGAATATGATTGGAACAACAACTGTTTCTTTCTTTCTCTTTTCGTTTTGATGATCGAAATTCATCAGTAATTAGTTGGGGATTATTGAAGCCCATGACTTTTGAGTTCTAGAAGATTGCTTTTTCATTTGGCGTAACGTGCAATAAATTTTTTCCTGTGCCATGAATGCTGAAACACTTCTTGCGCTTTGCTTTTCTAAATTATTTTCATTATCATACTTAATGTGCTAACCTTACAATATAATTTCTGACTATTGTTTTCTCTCCATGTTCTTTTATTCGTTGGTATCAACAACAGAAGATAAAGAAAACCATGGAAGCGAACATCTAGGGGATATTCAAGAGGCGATCTCTTGGTATAATAAAGTTCTTGGCTTCCATGTTGAAGGTGGACGAGGTAATCATAGCCACTCAACAGATAAATGGCCGTCTTTTTGTCCCTTCCCGCAATTTCCTACTAACAAGTATCAATTTCGCAGGGGTGAAATTCACATTCAACAACATCAATATGAGTAATCCAAATCAGGAGTACACTTTCACTGTTCACTATAAGAATGACACATATACTTGTAATGCCTGCCTGCTTGTTTTTTATGTCATTAAATCTATTAGTAATATATACCCACTTGAATTTTGCCCAATTTTTTTTTTTTACATGATTTTCAGTGTTAGCTTGTGATCCCCACTTGAATGACACCAAAGAGTTGATCCGCGAGTTGAATGGGACCAACGGCTTGTTCAAATTTGTGAGAACAATGAGAGAAAAATTTCGAGAAATTGCATCACCTGGTAGAGCTTTTACCTTTGCGCTGCATCATTTGATTGCTTTTGAAGTTTGTCTGAAACATTTTCCATTTAACTTCTTTTTTTTTTATAACCAAGCTGGACATTGCAAGACTGTAGCTCTTTATCTGTGTTTAATTCTAAATGCAATTCATCGTTCTTTAAAGAAAGTGTACTGCTTTTGGCCCACTAGGAAGTTGCCCTCAATCCCCAAGACTTCATCAAGAGTCTGCCATGATATCCATGACTGCCCCAGATTTGTCAGTTTCAACTGAGAGAAGCGAATCTTCAGTGAAGGAAAACGAGAAACCACATGAAGTCAGAAAACATTCCAACAAAGTTAATCTGGCAAAAGTGATTAGACAAACAATGTTGTCCCCTGAATCAGTTCGCCGGTCTCCTCGTTTTGCCAAGGTATCACCATTTCGATTATTTTTGCATGTTCATATTTAAAACCTAATACAATGTAAGTTTTTATATATTACCACTATCTGATCATAAAGAGGGGAAGCTTTTTAAATTAAAGAAAAAGGAAAACCAAAGCCTAAGAAAGAATCACAAGAACACTACATTCTTATCCCTCGTAACTTTTGTAAATGAAAGAGATTAATAGTAATTTAAGCTTGCACCAGAAATATGCCTAATCTAACCACCGTAGATGGTATGACTAATTACTTACACTAATGATTTCGTCTAACATATAAACGTTGAAAAATCATGGCAGGGGCAAGGAAGGAAGTCGGAGTAAAGCTGGTAGATTTTTACTTGTATTTTGGCGTGAAGTGTGTTTTCATAACTTAACACAACCAGTCTACGGTTTCTGACTCGTTTGCTCGACGCTGGGGATGTGATGATGGCTGGCATGAGCTTGATTTACTTCTAATTCCAACTGCTGTTAGTTCAGTTGACATGACGATCTCACCTGCTACCCGCGGTGGTATGTTGTTTATATTGTACTCCTTTATTGATTTGAATTCATCATGGATTAATTTAGCTTCATATAAATAAATAAAAATTTATTTGCTAATCTTACATAAGTATGTTTCGGTTTAATTGAATATCGAAGCTTCCATATAATTCATCACACCCCCCAAAAAAAATGTCAGACAATTGAAATGAATAAAATTATGCTCAAAGTGATGTACGATATGAATAAATAAATAGTTATTTTCTAAAAAATTGTCCGTAAAAAGCAATTTTTAAAAAATTAAATAATTAATTTAGAGTAATTTTCGAAAAGTGTCTTTGACGTTAAATGGTAATGTCAAAAATGCGCTAAAAAAAATCAAATTAAATGAATCCTAAATGTAGATCAATTGGAATGTAATAATTTGAGAATAGCACTCAGATTCTCGTAGAATCCAAGTGGCAAAATTTCTAACCTTTAAATTTACCCACTAGAATTTATTCTTCAGGTTTTATCGCAATCAGAATCGAAGTACAAAAATTCAACGGTAATCACAACATTTTCAAGGTGGCCTGCTGAGTTCCGTCCACCTAAAGCACTGGGGGCATTTTTGTACATCGACTTTTACAATGCATACGTTATACATTTTGAATTCGTAACTGTTTTGTATCACCTGTATATATATATATATATATTGATTCAAAATGGCGCAAAGAAAAGAAGGAAACTGTGTTTACGATACCAGAATTCGGTGAAGATCATCCTCCACTTGTGAATCATTACATGCACGTATTACTTGCCGTGAAGAGAACTTCTCAGATTAGCCTCAACTCGTATTCGCCGGCCATTGTTATGTATCTGACCCATGGCAGTGCCTGATATCCACTTTTCTCAATGATCTTTAGATACCGAACCTACAAAAATCACAAAGTTGCAGCATGATATGGTGTTTAAGGCTACTAATTCGATGCACGAGGGGACAAGAATGGATCATGGTTGCACCGAAAAATTCCACGAATTCATTACATTAATAAATCAGAACACACATGTCACGTCACCAATGTTAAGTTTCACACATCACATGGTTTTGGAGGGTAGGTTAAGTTGCCCTAGTTTGCTAGCTCATCTTCAAAATTCTTACTCTGGCATATCAATGGAGGTAGGCAGATTAGCCCATCCTTATCAGCATAGCCAAATGGTAAAAAGCCTATCAAAACCAATCAGAAACTGACATCCCATGGGATTTTGTAACATCTAGCACAAACAATGTTGGCGAGCATAGACAAGTGGATAATGCAGTCAAAAATGCCAGAATGAAGCATGTACCTGAATTCCAGAGACAGTAAAATATGGTATCTCAAACTTCACACGAATGGGAGCTTTTCTGTCAGGGGTCGCCTCTTCGGCTGTTATGCTTGGAAGGCTAAATTCTGCCCTTAACATGTACTCCTAAACACATGATTTATGCACCCCATTCAATATAGATTGCCATGTAGCACAATAGAGCAACATATACAGGGAATTTTGATTTAAATCCCTACCTTATTACCAGGAAAAGATTTGATTCTCCAGACCAGAGCATCATTTTCAGGGGCATATGTAGCAGAACCCATAGATGATCGAATATTAGGATTTGTGGCATCAGATGGAACAGGCAATTCAATTTCAACACTTGTTGCAGTGCTGTAGCAGAAAACAAACGAATATTAACAATTTTTGTCATTTGAGAATCCAATTAATACATGAGGTGCTTTCCACGATGCAACATATCAATCTCCTGCCTTTCCCCATCCTACTCATCTTTTCTCTCCAAAAAAAGGAAAACAACAAAGAAATAGCATAAAATGCATACCTAATTACGATATTATTTCAGAAAATGAGACTATTATTTTTTTCACAAATTAGAGTTAATACCAGACAAACCACAAGTTTTCAAAGGTAAAATACAAATTCTGCAACCAGTTCTAGATTTATTTATAATCCATTTCCACCACAATGTTGGTCATCATTTCTTGATTGACATAAGGTTACCTGCGCTCTTTGAACTGGCTTCGAGCTTTTACCATGATCTCAATTCTACTTCTTGAATGCCTTTCAACTTGAGCTTCCACCCATATGAGAGGTTTAACCTGAAACCTTAAAGTAGACATTGCACTTTTATGTTTATTCAATAAATCGAATATTCTTGAACTTATGTATAATGCTAATTAATCAAGCATAAGAAAGTCATGCATCAAACTCCAGTTTAAGCTTTTAATTACCAGAGGAGAAAATCAACAACAACAAAAAAAAGCATAGCACAAGAAAGCATTAGCCAACTAAACAAAGCAGACATACAACGAACCTGAGTGCTAAGCCTATATGTCATCAAATCAAAAGCTCCATCTGGTGGTATGAACGATATTGTCCTGTCATTTTCAAATCTCGCCAAGCGTACACACCTTATGGGCAAAGGAGGCGAAAGCAAAATAGAGACCAAAGGCTAAATAGTCAGCAAACAGATTTGCGATAACAATATTATGATTATCATCCCAAACTTTAATTAACAATACTAGCATGGAGGTATCATCCATACAGCCACTTGTGTACAATATATGTGTTTGCAATTGCATAAGAGTATATGTGCACACGCATATAGGCCTAGGCAAGTTTAGGCTACCATGTAGGATGATAGATCATCAAAATACTTATGACATGTGTAGTTTTCATTAAGTGTCTTGATTGCATTGACTAGTGTATAATTAATGATAATTAATGATGAGTTACACTAAATAATGCAATCATGACACTTAATAAAAATAGATGCATGTCACAAATAGATTGGTTGGTTCATAATCCTTCATGGTAAGCTAGGCTTACCCAAGAATTCCTCTATGTATAGATGGGTGATGCAACTGCCAAGCATCTTTCATCTTACACTTAACCACCAATATTTTAGGGCAGACAAAAAGCATAGTACAGGAACCTACTGATGAAACTTAATATCATCCAGATCAATAGCTTTCCCTTTTGTTGCTCGACCTTGAGCCTCCAACAGCACTCTATCATTTAGGCCCAGCTTACATTCAGGCATGCCACTACGACAAATTAGACATGATTAGTTCTGATTCATAAAAGGTAACTATGCAAAGCTTCACACAACTGTCACTTAAATGGCAGTTAAACTGATTGGTAAGATCAATTCCTGATACTTACTACATCAGAACAATGGAACCATAATGCGCAATTTCAACCTCAATTGTAGCTACAATAATAAATCCAGCTTGATTTAATTTTTTTGTGAAAGTAATACATTTAGGATTTCTGATTTGTACTGTAATATGAATTTCAATCAACAGGGTTATATGGTCATAAATACCAATTCAGAACTATAATACCATATACCATTCCATAGCTTCATGAATTTCAATTCTAGCTCATATAATCCCAATGCCAATTGTTTGAGTTCATTTGCAACTCTGAAAGTGTGCTAAAATTTTTTTCGTTAAGAAAATAGTTAAAAGGTTTCTATTTAAACAGAAAGCTCTTTTATAAGCTTATTATGAGTGACTTCTCTTCCAAGAAACTAGTCAATAACCTTAAATATGTTCTCATCTTCAGTGCGCCAACAACATCTGAACGTATTATTTGCCCATTGCTGTTGACAAGTATGTTGACACTCTCTACCACATCCAAAAACACCTGATCAAAGACAAGTAAAGCATCCATAAATCACATGCATAATCAAAATTCAAAATTATAAACTAACACAGACATGCACTAAACTTACCTCGTTCTTTTTATAGCGTATCCCTTCACTCCGCCAGGAAACAGCATTAGTTACGGCCATCGGAGGTCTTTGAGCAACTTCCATCCTATAAGCATCAGTCTTGATAAACTCGCTAAGAATCTTTGCTTCAGTAAATTGAGGGAAACCAAAGTCCATAATTTCATCAAGCAGCTCATACTGTGTCAAAAAAATGCAGTGTAACAATATATCAATCCAATTCTTCCCATATCTGATCTTACAGAATTTTTCCTTTCTCGATTAGTTCAATATCAAATACTCACCACAACGACAAAGTTATCTCTTAAGGACTCCTCTTCTAACTCTTCAAAATAATGCTTGAACACCTACAGTAATATAATCATATAACAAGCATTTCTCAGATGATGGTGATGGTAACAGTTATAAGCAAAAAGAAAAGTGTTAATTATTACGTCAACTAGGCGGTGGAGGAAGAGAAGAAGGCTAGCAGCATTGCAGTTCTGCCTGGATGCAATCATTAAGTAAATATTATTGTGCTGTATAAACAAGTAAGTCACTCCATTGTCATATACCACTGGATCCTGTGACTCTGGATCTCCCTGCGAAACCATATCAAACCCTAAATATCTCCTAACAAATAAAATTGAGAAAAAAGGAAAAGCACAAGCAGATTATCCGATATCCTATCAAAACAAATTGGCGGACCTCTTTCTCGATAAGCTTGGTGAAGAAGCGTTCGGCCTGAGTGGAGGAGACGTCACCGCGATAATCGCGCCAAATCAGGACACGGCCTTTTATGTCCAAAAGAAAAAGCGCCGAGGCGGCGCCCGCCATTGATCGAAGTACGCAGAATTCGAATATGCGATTCTCAAAATTTGAAAACAGGATCTATCAAATACAAGACAAGCAATAAATTCTGATCAATAAAGCTGGAAAACAGATCCGTATTTGATGTTCAGAATGAAGGTCAGTAAGGAACACAAATAATATAACAATCAAAATCAAGAACCGAGAATAATTCAATAGCTGTTGATTCAGCTTACCAGAAATGGAAGGTCCTCTGCTCAGTCCAGAGCTATTTTCGTTGCTGTTTTCTGTTTGGGCCTGATTACAATGAGCTAACGCACAGAGCCCATAAGGTAATATATAGGCCCATCTCATTCTACTTCGAGGCCTAAATCCTTTTTATAATTAAAAAATAATATATTTCGCCTTGTATTTTACAATATTATTAGATTATTTTCAATGTTTTTTTATAGTAAATTTACAATGAATTTGTATTAAATTTTTTAAAAAAACTGTATTAAATTTTTTAAAAAAACTATATTAAATTTTTGATAAATCATAAATAAGTGTTATTTTTATAAATATTTTTTTCATATTTTTAATTTTTTTGAACATTTCTTAAATAGGTAGTTAAATGTTGAGATGGGTAAAATATATATAGAGAAAATACCAAAAATTACATAGAAAAGTTATCAAGCATAAGGGACCATGTTATCTTATGAACAAAATGAAACCAAGCTATACTCGTGAATTGAAGCTAAATTTTTATCGGCCAATGAAGACTCCATTGATTTCTTGGGTGCTTCCTCCGAGTGATGCTTCCCACTCTCTCGTGGACGACAGTATTTGGGAGAGAGCCTGCACAATTTCTCTCATTTCTGGTCTACTTATGGGATCTTCATACAAGCACTGTCTCGATATTTTTGCCATCTGAGATTATTCATACAAACATGATGTTCATGTTCTAAGTTTAATGGGGATTTTCTCATTTTTAGAGCTCTTGGGGCTTTTTATGGAACTGACCTCATATACGTCTTCCATGGGATAGCTTCCTTTCAGGTTAGTATCAATGTTGGCTCCCAGAGCGGTCTCTGTATCATCATCTTTGAAGATTGTCAATATCTGTTTATTATTAAACTAAAATCAATCTTCAACAAATCAACTCAGCATTCTACGTTAACAATTTCTATACGCAATAGAGTAAATCACTCCAAATTACCAGCGCGACCAATGCTTTCATCCTGTTTGATTCTCTGTTATCGCGTATAAGAGCTCGTCGACCGGTTATCAGCTCCGCCAGAACCACTCCGAATGCAAACACGTCAGTTTTACAAGTCATTTGTAGCTCTCTCACAAATCTGGCAAAACAACAATTTTTCAAAAAAAACAAAGATTTGCTCCCTATAATGTTAGGATTTAGATCCATGAATGCAATGCTTACTCAGGAGCCATGTAACCCGGCGTTCCGACCAACCGCGTCGCTACGAAATCTTCTTCATTTGATCGATCAACTAGCTTTGCCAATCCAAAATCGGATACCTGTCGTCGACTCAACGTTAAACTAGCTATGCGTTTAAATCAATCGTAATCAATTTTTGGATACCTTTGCTCTAAGTCCTTGATCTAGCAGGATGTTACTTGTTTTGATGTCACGATGAACGCACTGCGCCTTTGTGTGGTCATGAATGTACTCGATTCCTCTTGCAGCATCAAGCGCTATCTGTACTCTTGCAGTCCAGGAAAGTGGTGCATGACCTGCGATTCAAGCTACTAATGTCAGGTCTAATGTCAATTTATTCTCTGGAATTCAGCACGGATTGTCAATTTGCCTTTTAGCAAAGGATCGTGGAGATGATCACTGAGAGATCCATTGTGGATATATTCGTAAACTAGATAAAGATGGTTTTCTCCACTTGCATAACCCAGCAGCTCCACCTAAGCCACGAGAAGTGTTCCGGTAAGATGTTATAAGGGAAAAATTCTTAAACGGAGGATGTGAAGGGTTAATGAACCCTTCTCGCAGACATCGTGTTAATGTCCGCAAAGATACAAGATTCTTACCACATTACTATGATGAATCTTGCACAATACTTTGAGCTCTGCGTAGAATTCCTTTGATCTGCAGGCTTTCATCTTCTTTATAGCAATTTCCTGTCGTCAGATTTATTATCTGAGATTTTTGTGCTTGGTGGGAATTTGGCAGAATAATGGCTTGGCTTGTATTGGAAATAAAGAGAGATTATCATACCCGTTCTCTCAGAGAACCTATGTACACGCTACCATATCCCCCTTCTCCGATTTTCTTGCTTACATCAAAATCACTGGTGGCTTTCTCGATCTCCACCACACTGAAAGCGACAGGTTTTTCCGATTCAAAGCTTCCATCTACACCAAATCTCCATGTCAGGTATCATTTGATTAAGTTTTCTGTAAACTTAATGATTTTACCCTTCTGGGTTTTCATGAACATGAACTAACTGTACAAGTAGTTGAAATCATTTACCTTTAATGTCATTTTTACGGAAGTAGCTCTGCAAGGATTGTTTTGTAGGACTATGGCTTTTGCTGTTGACAGCTTGGAGATCTTTTTCTCTGTTCTGATGGTTTCTGAACCTCTTGATCAGGAAAAGGATCAGAGTGGACACTGAACAAAAGACGACAGCAGACACTATGGCAAGGATAAGCGTCGAATAGTGTAATTTTCCTGAGAAAGAACAAAATCACGGTCAGGAAGATTCTGCAGCAGATTTCTGGAAAATCTCAAGACTCTCAGATGTTTACATTTCCTGGAAAAGATCAGAGGACTAACCTTGGTGTGACGTTTGAATTCCATTCTTCTCCCTGGGAACAAATAACACCCATCCTACATCTATATAACTTGGATTTTGAATCAATCTTTGATTTAAGCTCCGAATATTATTGATTTTCCCAGACAGAAGTTCTGAAATTCCTGACAGAGTACCATTCTCTTGAACTGTGTGTGTCACTATCTCTTCAGACTCTTCTTCTACGCATCCACACACCAGGTGTATGGCAGTATCATTCCCAGCAATAAACAGCTCGACTTCATTGGCAACTTTCCAGGCTTGCCCGGAAAAGATCATGCTCGAGACACTGAAAAACTTGTCACCTGGTTCTACCCTGTAAGACGTATCATAGAAGAAGCCTCGAGCTCCATTAACATCCCCGCAAGAACAAGGGACGGATATGATATAATCCTGTCTGGGGCCATGGATGATGGGTTTAACATCGGATGAATTCACAGAGTAGAGGGAAGATATCTGATCTACGCCGAATCCTTGATTGATATGATATAGGAAGGATTTACATGTCTGGATTTTACCGGAGCATCCATAAGGGTACATTAGGCTTGTCTTGCTGAAAATATTAGAAGAGAGGATGTTATCAGTGAAAATAGCAGCTAAGAGAGGGAGGAGTAATGGATAGTGGAGAGCTTTGAAAGCCATTTTCATGGGAAGCAATCAACAAGAGATTAGATGAAGGGTATGAAATTTAGTTCCATCGACTCTTTGGAGCATCTTAGAGGAGCATCTCCTTTTGGTAGCACATGGGATTCTTCCAAATTTTTTTATTTTGAATTATGATATGTTAATTTATATGATACATAGATGAGAGTTTTCGCTCGACTTTATTCCAATGTATTATAAAGTGTCTTAAATGATTCAAATGCTAATAAATAAAGGAGTCAAATCTCTTTCTGATGTCAGAAAACTTATAACACAAATTAGCTGATAGGACATTATCTTCATCTCCACGGATTATTCTAACCAGTTGGCATGATCCCAAATTAAACCCTATAATATGGAAAAGAGTCGGCTGCATCTTAGCGTCCTCATTGGCAGGCCAAAACATCAATTTTTCAACATTAGATTACAAATAGAGACAAATACCCTCTACCCAAGTAACCTTATAGGATTCCATCTATGATAATCTAGAAGTGATCTCATTTATTCAATTGATGTTATGTTTGTTCATGAACAGAAAACTACGTTTGGAACGGTTTTGATAGATTACCCGGCAACCATTCTTGCAGGATTTATTTGTAGTGGTATGGAAGCCTGCAAAATTGCCAAAGAGATTGTTATAGCATTGCTGCTTCAGATGAAGACTTAAATTGCAGGAAAGGAAACTAATCATGCCAGAGATTCAACCTTCGACCATCACATATACAAAACTGACCTTTACAATTACTGGTTTCTCTCCTGTTTTAGGTACCCTCAAGTTAAAAGCTCAGGCAGGATCAGACACGGGAATTTTGCAGGTAATCAAAAAGCTCGTCTAACTGGGATTAAGGTAAAGCCATCATAAGAGGAATCCGTCAGAAGTATTATCTGGTCGGAATTTATGTCAGCAGCATTTACACAGCTCCAGGCACCGTTTGGTAGTGATTGGAACTGGAAAAGACTAATTCTGACAATGACATATACATAAAATACCAGTATGAAGAAGTGGACGGCAGGAGAGGTCCTTCTCCTTGTCATGGCATTCCTCCTATTTTGGTTCGAAGATTAATTAAAAAATCAGGAGTATATTACACCTGCGGTTCGTCCGAATGCCTAAATCCAAATGAAAATGGCTGAATTTGATTGAACATATGGTTACTACACCAAGTTTAGCATATACAACAAAAATTGAAAAGAAAAAAGAATACGAATATGCATGGACAACACAACACATTTAAATTGTTTTTATTCTTTTTTACAGGATCCTCTTTATTACATATGCCTATTCATTAAACTTGAAACCATAACCAATAGCATATGTGAATTCACTTAAAACCCTTCCACCAACTTCGCATAAACTGAAATTTATGGGAGTTTTCACGGGCAGCAAAAACACCCATTTGACCTCAAAATTTATGTTATGTCGTTTTCTCTTATTTCATGGCTTCTTGGGCTTTACCCTGAACAGCCTGGCCAGTCTCCTTGGCTTTCTGCCCGAAATGACCAGCCGTCTCCTGCATCCGCCGCTTGGCCTGGTCGATCTGCATCGGGAAAGAGCCTCTCATTCTTCTGAAGTAGTTCAACATCCAAGACAAGGAAGACAAAGCAGTGATTCCAAAAGCACCTGACGCTAAAAACCCGAAAACAGCCAAGGCGATGACAAGGGCTGCAGGGACAATAACCGGGCTACAAATAACAAAAAGCGGGGTCGTAACGGCCAACCCAATAAGCGTACCGGTGAGAGTTACACCGGCCAGGAAGAGAAGGGTACCACTAAGAGGCAAAAGGGTAACCACCGCCAAAATCTGCGAAGTTGAAGGGCCAGTACCTTCAGGTTTTTTGTCATGGAAAGCTTGCTGTTGTGTCAGACGTTCAGCCATGGCGAAATCAAATATAGTCAGCAATATGATAACAGAGGTGGCTCTTATTTTACCTGGTGGAATGGTAAGTTGCAGAGAGGTGGAGAAGAAGAGAAAGGGAGATGAATTTAAGGAGCGGGGAAGAGGGACACGTGTGGGAAGAAGAGGCACGTGTTATGAGGACAGGTAGACGGGATTTGCATGGGAGGTTTGTGTCTTTCTTGATTACAAGTACGTGTTTGAATGTTTACAGTACTTGTGTTGTTTGATTAATCCGTTGTCGTGTTAAGAGAGAGTGGAAATTTCTGATCTATGCAGAAATCAATATATTGCGTATTGCCTGTCTGTCTACCATCATCATCTCCCCTCAAGTGAACTTGCTTATGAGGGCTATCGGTTCAGCCGACCCAAGCGTGGGCAATTAGGCTTAATTTGCCTTCATTTTTAAGAAAAAAGATCATTTTCTATTGATATAAAAGCAATTTATTACGAAAGGTTTATATATATATATATATATATATATATATATATATATATATATATATATATATCTATATAAAAACATATATAAACAAATATATATATACATAAA
>CANYBF010447746.1:0-22115 GCA_948192965.1 Dalechampia spathulata
AAGAGTTACTATCAAACTGTCACTTTTAATCTCTAAACTGGTTTCTCTGTGTTTTGATGCAAAGATCTTCTTTTGGTTTGTTGTTTTAAAATGAAAATTTTAAATTTCTTCCGCTGCTTAATCACTAAACAAACCAACAACCTAATGCAAGGATACAGAAAGTACAAAAAAGGAAAGTTTTCAAAAAAGAAAAGTATGCTAAACATGGAAAGTATGCTAAACATGGCAAGTATGCTAAATATGGCAAGTGTGCTAAATATGACAATAATCTATTTTTGGTAATAATAAATCATACCATAATTGAAAGATTCTAAGATCCTTGAAATCTCATTTAGAATGGATTCAATATCCAGTTAAAGTTTGTTTGGAAACAAACATAAAAGTTAATCAAAATAGCATTTTAATTGAAAAGCAAAGTAAAATCATTAATTTAATGCTAAAATCAACTAAACATGATCATGAAAATCACAATTAAGAGACCTTAATATCATTAGCATCAATTAAGATTTAAATCAAACACTTAATTGAACTTTCCATCATATCAATCATAAGCAATTAAGTTAAAAATGGCATTTAACTCTAATAAATTTAATTTTGAAGCCAAAATTAAATAAAAAATGATGATTTATGATAGATCTAATGCACTTAAATCATTGTAAAGCTACAAACATCATTAAAACCATCAAATAAATGTAAAGCTGCATTGAAATATGTTTGAAAAATGGATTTCTATCAATCCCGAATGATATATACATCGGACAATATGTAATATGTGTCACACATATTGAAAAGCAAAGTGATATGCATCATACATTATATTCGAATAGGTAATATACATCGCATACAATGGTATATATGGTGCATATTGCATTTATCAAGTGAAAAATAATGAAAACATGAATGAAAACATCATCTCTTTGATCATTATAGGTCATTTGGGATATTGACAACCTTAAATAACACAAATCAATGCATGATATTAAAAGAGAAAAGGGGTTTACCAAGGCTAACAAAATCTTCTCCAAATCCAAAAAGCTTAGAGATTTTAGTGAAAGTCAAGTTTATCTTTAATCATACTTAATTGTTTAATTATGTATTTTATTTTAATTCAGAAAGAGCTTATTCCTTAGAATGAAAATATTATTCTATGTTAGAATGTGTGTATGTAAGGCTAATACCTAAGGGTGTTTATAAGAGCCTTGGGAGGTGTGTCAACCCTAGGTTAGCAATGTGGGATAAAATCCCCTTCCTCAAACTTTGTGCTATGCATATAGCTAGAAGGCCACCAAAGGTGTCATCCTACTTGGGCCAAACGGTGGACGTACCATAGGCCCAAATGACATGTGAGGTATAAAGTTCATGTATGCAACTTAATCTCAAGAATGGGAACCTGTGCCAAGCCATCCTAATAAGGAAACAAGTTGCAATGCCCATACAAAAAAGGTAACTAAGGATGCATGTGCAAGGAGCAAAAATCCAATGTCAACAATAACATTTCCCATTTGGTTTCCCTTATCACCCCTACATTTTCCTTCATTGTGAATTCTCATAGCCTTATATCTCTCAACTAAGTTCTTCCTTTGCAACCTCCTTTTTTACATACAACTGAAAGGTTGGGGAAACTTCTTTCGAAGAAATTGTTACTGCTCTCTTGGGTCTGGGGGAATTATGAACCTTGGCTGGTTCCTTTGAAATCTTGACTCAGTTCTTCTATAACTCTTGTACTCTCTACACTGGTTCTAATCTCTTTTTATAAATCTCAGTATCTACCCTTTTTTTCAACTTTTATCCTGAGATCTCTTAACTAGTCTTTTAATTGCGTAATCTTCTCTTCAGAGTTTTCACCAAAACTCCTTGGCACCCATCCATGCCTAGGGAAGGTTCTGGGGAAAATTCTCTCTTTCCTATCAATATCTTTTCTGTTCAACACTTTTTTGAGATCTACAGTTGTGGCATTCATTACTACCATAGGGAAAAATAAGTCTTCTTCCACTAACATTGCCTTTAGTTTTTTAAGAAGCTTCATAATACCCTTACCAATGATCCTGTATCATGTTCCTAAAAACCCTAACATGCATTAGTTGAATGAGTCTAGAAATGATGATACTTACAATATGATTTCTCCTTAAGTTTCTCTTTATTAGGAATGATATGATCAACTGGTAATTTGATAAACTTCTCCTTAAGGAGAAAATCAAAAATCTCCTTTATTTTTCTTACATCAAATGAATACTAATTGTTGTAAGGTTGAGACTTTATCTTCTCTTCTGTTGGATTCATTAGTAATTGATAAACATATGAGCCAGTGAAAACCAGATCAGCCAAAACCACATCATTATTGACCTCTTGACAATAGGTCCCCATGGCTGCCTTTCTTCTATAATTTTTTCTCCAACAACAACTCCTCATATTTTTAATACTTTGACTACCATCTCATAAAAATCATGAAATTCTATTCTTTGGAATTTTTTTCTCAAACTCAATGACTAGCTCATGTTGAGTCATCTTTACAAACTTTATTTTTAGCAGAAATATCTTGCATCGATTTCTTAACTTTTTGAACCTTGCAATAAAGTAATCAGTAGATTCCTTAGACCTTTGTATTAATCTAAACAACTCTACCATACAAACTTTTAGTTGAGTTCTAAAAAATTATATGTGAAACTATTTTTTCATTTCCTACCAATTACATATTGAATTCCTAGGCAAAGTTGAAAATCATGTAAAAGCTATCCCTATTAAAGAGTTAGGAAACAGATGCAACTTAAAAAAGTTAAAATTTTCATAATTTATCAATTCATCACACTAAATAGTAAACCTGACAATATGCTTAATAGTTGACTACCCATCTTCCTTAATAAATAAAGAGAAATCAACAATCCTATAACCCTTAGGATAAGAGTTTTCTCTATCCATAAAATTAAGATATGGCCTATAAAACTTTAGACACCTTATTTGTCATAGACCAGGTCCATACAATTCCTAAACCACTTCTCTCATAGTGTCAACATTAACCCGTATAAGTTATGATAAGGGATAGAATGAGATATAATGAGATATATCTTGCATTAACCTGTATATCTTGCATCCTCATAGTGGATAGAATAAGATATACAATTAATATATCCATGAAATTAATTTTAGTTTGGAAGCCTACCTATAAGCTAGCAGTTGTCAAAAGGATTACCTCTTGAGGGAACGTAGATTTCATCCCTCCTATGGAGTGGGTGATATGTTTCCCTAAGCCAATACTTCCTTGAGGGGCTTCACCCTACCCCCTGACTTCTTTAGAGGCTTGTTTGCTCTTACAAGAATTAGCCTTATCTACTTGTCCTGATGAACTAATAGAAATCGCCTTACCAATAGTTTCGAGAGTCTTAATGGCATCCATAACTGACTTAATTAAATCTTTACCTAGTATTCCCCATGGAAATTGTAACTACTTGAGCTAGCTTTCCAAAGGCTTCCTCTATAGAAATCTTTATAGCTGACATTGCCTTAATGAAGAATTCCTTATAATCTCTTGAAGATTACATAACCAAATGGGAGGCCTATACAGTTGCCTGTACTTCTACATATTAAGAAAATTTCCCCTGCTCAATTTTCTCCATCAAAGTTGAAACGCCTGTTGTCACAACGAGCCCTTCTATGTCCTAAGACTTAGACATAATTTCCTCCCCCAAATTACTTCTAGTTCTTGCAAGCATCATCAATGTATCTCATCAAGCATGCTAAAAAGATGTTCTTATGATTTTGTGTGTTGTAAGCATGATAGAAAATTTAAGTATTCTCAAACTATTTATACCTCCTGACTCCTAAACAATGAACTGTGGATCTCCTATTTGTTTGTACTAAAGAATTAAGCTCAAAAAATAAGATGATGCTATAAAAAGAAAAATGTATATGAATGTGTAAAAGGTAATGGAAATTAAAGCAATGACTGTATAAATAAAGTAAAAAAATAAAGGTTATGTAAAAATAAATGCTATAATAAAATTTGCTCAGAGTGATTTTCTTAATTGTTAATTGTTAGTCCTTTCCCCATTTTTTTCATTTTACTATTTATCCTTTCTTAAAATTGTCATCCCCAAATATTGATAACTATCTCCATATCATATACCTACTTGCTTAATTTCATCCATAATTAGAATTTATTATCTAATAACCACCTCCATCATGTATTTCTAGAAAATTAAACCTATTAAATCCATTAATGACCTAATTTACTAAATATCATTTAATTAGTTAAAATCAATTTAGTTTTGATAGAAACCACTTAATTTATGCCTATTAATTTAATTAATGATCTAATTATTAAATATTAAATAAAGTAATATAATAATTAAATATTTTGATTAAAATCAATTTAATTTTGGTAGAAATAATTTCATTTTAAGTGTTTTTTTTAAAAGTTTAAATAGTAAAGTGAAACATATAGAAAATTATACTTGTTTTATCATTTACATACTGTATTGAAGTTGATATTAAACTGAATAACTAAATTTTCATAAAAGTTGAGACATGAAAAGTATATATTGAGTATATTTTTGCAAGATTGAATCATGATAATTACATTTCTTCTATGAGGTTTTGCAATGTTATATACATGAAGGAAGATACTTATTTTTTCATGGTGTATACTTAAATAAAGGAAGATACTTATTTTGCTTCTTGGATGTATACACATGGTATACTCAAATAAAGGCAATACAATAATCATCAAATTATACTTTACTTTTTCATATCTTTCAAAAACATACATATTTTAATTACTAGATTTATATTTATACTATGTGTATTATCATTACTATACAAAATATAAAATGAAAATATATTAAAAAATAAAATGATATGTTGTCATTACAAGATATAAAGAGTTCATTATATTTATTATTTAGCAAAATGTAGAAACAGTTTTAATATTTGGTAAATTAAGCATAAAATTTGTAAAAACAGAAAAAAAATGTTCAACCAATTCTATATTCTAGTGTGATAGGAAAGTTAAAATGTAAACCTAAAATACGCATTCTATTCATCTATTAAATGTTTCTCTACTAATATACTAATTGTATACATCATATAACTCTTTTCTAAAATTTCACTAAATGATAATGACATTCTAAATTTTAAAAAATCAATATTTCTGAATTTCATTGAATCAAATATATCTAGGTTTGTCAATGAAATCTTGATAAACATTATAAAAATAGAAAGTGTTTAACATCTTTTGAGTAGATTTCTACTTGTCTTTCTGTTATGCCTATGCTGATACAATACTGAGAAGCATAACTATTGGAAGCAAAAAAGAAGTTGTCGAGCGCGACTGAGGGTGCCAAAAGCAAGTAGAAAAGTTGTTGTCATGATCCTGATGGAGATGGTGCAATCATGATAGAAGAAATACTAAAATGATGCATATGCCGAGAAGTACCTGGTTGCGAGCATGATACCAATGTCATGAGCATGATAATGCTAAAATGATGAGTTGACATGTAATTTGTAAATGGTTACTCAAGGGACAAATGAGGGTTATAATGGATGAGTTTTTAACTCCATAAATGGAATGTTATGAGTATAATATGAATGGTTTTTCTTTTTATGTTTGTTATATTATATTGTATTTTTCCTTTAAATAGGGATTATTTTTGTTTTGTAAAGGGATTGAAAAATATGGATTAGTTTTTTTATGAAGAGTTAGATTTGAGAGTTCTTTCTTTGATAAAGAGATTTTACTCTCTTTCTTTTTATTTGCATAAGATGTTTAAATTAATTTTACAATGGGTTAATCATTATAAAAGATATTTTAATTCTTATTCTTTATGTTCTTGAGCACTAAATAGATTTGGATTTAAGGGATTCATTTAACTTGAGATTTTTTCCTTGAAGTGTTTTTGGATGTGAAAAAAATCCTATAATTTTTGCTTAATTTAGCTAGAATTGTTATTATTTGATTTGGGAGTTCACAGTCTTACCCCAAATGATATTGAGAAAAGACCATTTTTACGTATAAATGTCTACTTTTGATATGATATTTTTAAAATAGTTAAGTACTATTGAGAATAATTCTAAAAAATGGTGTAGTTTTGTAATTAATGGACCTTTTTAAAGGTTTGTTTTCAAACCTCATCTTACGCTTAAATTAATACTTTAATCATTTAATTATTTTAAATTTAATATAATAATATAATTTAAATTAAGTTAATTAAGTCAGAAATATTTTTTAAAATAAGCGAAATTTTTTTATTTTTTAAATTAATAATTTAAGTTATTTATATTTTAAATTTTTTCTTTAAAAAACTTTATATGTAAATTATATTAAAATTATATATATATAATGAATTAATTTATTAAATTTTATAGTAATTAAATTTATCAAATGACTTTTATATTTAATATTTAAAATTTTTTATATTTATCTTATTTAAGACTTAAATTTTAATATTTAATTTTTCAATTTCTTAATTTTTAATTTTACTAAACAGTATCTAAATTTTTATAAATTTTAATTTTAATTTAAATTTTTATACGTTTTTAATATTATTTATTTTTATATCATTCTTTCATTAATTATATTAATTAAAAATCTTTAATGTATTTTATTATTTTATTTATTTTTTCTTTTTTTTGTTTATTATGATCTGTTGAATTTTTCATCATAAATATATATATATATATATGGTATATATAGAATTATTAATATATATAATACGATATATTTATTTATATATTTATTATGGTATGACATCAAATAAATAATAATAAATATATAAAAAATAAAAAACACAAGCAAATTGTATAATAAAAAATTGAAAAGTTTACTGATAAATTTTAAAAGTAAAATTAAAATAAATTAGATTAAAATAATAATACTAAATTAAATTTAAAAAGAAGAAGAATGAACATGAGCTAATTTTTAAATGAAGTCAATCCTCATAGTATTGTTAGCCATAAAG
This sequence comes from Dalechampia spathulata, assembly GCA_948192965.1. Taxonomy (NCBI): domain Eukaryota; kingdom Viridiplantae; phylum Streptophyta; class Magnoliopsida; order Malpighiales; family Euphorbiaceae; genus Dalechampia; species Dalechampia spathulata. The sequence goes on from CANYBF010447746.1 coordinate 6,951, forward strand.
GCTTTGTTTGGATGAAAAGGAAGAAAAATAGAGAGCAGACCACTTGATCAAACTTTTGCACAATTTCTTTCAGATAGTATTGGTCTAACATGTTGAATTCCTGGTTATTAATTAGTTAGAAAACTTGTTATAAAGTCTTTTTTTTTTTTTTGAATGTAGTTATAAACTTTTTACTACTTTTGAGGCTAAATAAAAATTTAAAAATAATTTTATTTTGAAAATACTTGATGAAATAGAAATTTAATTATAGTTTAGATACTGTTTCAAACACTACGAAAATAAATAGATCAAATAAAACAATATCACACAGGCTATATAAATAGATTTTATAATTTTCGTGGAACTTGCATTTGTTCCATACGTAGCGACGGCTGGTGCACTCTGTAATTCCACCGAAACTTTTATTAAAATCCATCCAAGTTGGAAGTGCATCATTAGTTAGCGTCCCTGAAATGGCATTTTTTTCCCTTTTTTTTTTCTTTTTTTATTAACATGGTCAATGAATCAAGCAAAATCGTTTCGAGTTGGTCGGCAAACAAAGCTGTTACACTGAACACAAACACCTCAAATGGAAGGATAAATCTCTAACACGTTGAAGAGAACAATAACATTAACATTATAAAATCAGGACGAATAAACATGCAGAAACCTACGGCCTCATATCCGAGCAACGTAGGAATTCGCCTGCGTGACGTATCTCACCCATCGATATGGATTATAGGTGTTAGACTTCTTTGCAATCTGCAAGTACTTGACCTGCATCAAGGAAACCGTAAGAAGCATTACGATCTCTTCAAAGTTGCATAAAAAAGTTACAAACGTGATATGCATGCTGATCTGTTGACAACGTAAATGCAGACAAAGCTTTTGCAAATCATATGGCCACGATTTAACATTACAACCTTTTCAGTTTATATTACTATCTAGCAGAATTATTTTTTTCCTGAAATGGAGGGAAAATGTACGATAAACATACCCAAAATGATAGTGAGATGACTGCCAGTGACCAGGCAACCAAGTATGTCTACAGGGACATCGTCCAGCTAACGGAACGGACACAGAATGCAAAATAGTATTTGTAGTTGCAGGTTTAACATTAATTAAGTGAAATTGCCAAAGCAGATGTATAACTTTCTAATGGTCGAGAGCCTTGGTTCTTTGTTAGACCTAAGGCTCACGGATTCCGGAAATGCCAGACATTTCTATTCAAAAATAAGGGGAGAAGACCACAAACAGATGTGTTCATCCTCCCCAGCCCCCAAACTATCTGGGAAGTAACTTGTGCCCCAAATTACTCTTCTATAATTTGATCATCCAAAAAATTCCCCGACATAGTTGGAAAAGTTAACGGGTTACCTGAAGCCTAGACGCATTATACATAGGTATGGTGAATGTCATGCTGACTGGTCCGGCCTCCTTCGTGATATTCCCTGCAACAAGGAAGGTTTTTTCAAGTACCATGGAGTAAAAATATCATATCATATCATTCCACATGGTTGAGAGTCTCATACCATGCAACTCCTGTGAAAATGTCAGCTTTGCACGTAATGTATGTTCAGATCCACCAACAATCTGTTGCACAATGCATGTGAAAATTAAATGTCATTAAAAGCGCATGATAACTGCATTGATTTACAGATGTTTATTAAATAAATCCAACTGTTTCTAAGAAATGTTTGCCTTCTTTAATCCCCACTCAAGCCTCTTATTTGCTTCTTTGAAATCTGCTGTTTGCCCAATTACTCCAGGTTCCAACTCAAAAGTTGCTCTGTGAAACAATTTAGAAAATCTTGCATCAGAAAATGTTAAATTCAAAACACAATAAATCTAATTCATTTTTTCAAAGCCAGTAGAATCTGTCAGTTGATTCGCCTAACAGCTGAACCATATGCTAAATCAGATTGAACGCCAACCAATACAACCAATCTTTAGAAAGATTTGATGAAAGGACTACCAAAATTCCACCAATCTTCAGTCTTGTAAGTTGCAAAATCCTTTTTTTAACAAGCACGCTAACCGGTTGATGCATCATAAACAACCAAGAATCTGTATCCTCTTACACATAATACTTACACAGACAATTTGAGCATATCTAATCAGAAATTATATTTTAGCATCCATAAATCAAATCATTTGCTTTGCTGACAAACTGAAAAGCAGAGAAAATATGCTCCACTAGAAAACATGAAGAACCAGATAATCATATGAATATAATTTGATTTTGCAAAAAAATGTTATTTAGTTTGACCAACATATGTTCAGTCGATGTTAGTTATCTGCTTGCCTAGCCAAAAAAGAGGGTACGTAAAAGACTACCTTGTAGTATATTTTGGCAATGGCATCTGAACGTTAATTGTGTTTGCAGTAATACTCGAGGGAAACTCAGCTGATATTTTAAGAATCACCTCAGCCTATAAGCACCACGAAACAGAGGCCAGTTCCATGGTTGTAAAAACAAATAAAAAAAATGGTGATTGTAAGAAAAATTTAAGCAGTTAAATCCAGAAAAGGAAAAATTAGTAAAAATACGAATGATAAATTCCTCTGTTATACCAACAAAAGAAAGATTAGGCAAAGCTTCATGTCATATTGCCAACACAGACATTGATAATGGTTATATATCTATGACAAACAGTTTTCACCTTCAGGGGTCCAGCCTCCTCAATCAAGGTATTAATGCGGAAAGGAGGTTTGAATTCCTGGGTCATACGATAATTCATGACAGGAAATTCGCCATCTGGGGGTACCTGACAAGCATTTAAAGTACCTAGCTAAGAAACAGAAGAAAAAGAAAAAGAACTCCTCAATTCAAACTTGTATCATTTTCACTCACCAGAGTCAGGGTCCTATCAAGATCAAAACTATCAAGACGTACAGATTCATGAAAATTACAATCATCAAGTACAACTGCTCCTGAGCCAGATGAACTCCTATAATCTGTTGCAGAGACCATCACAAATTGAGAGAGATCTAATAAAATAGCACTAGGAATATTGGTTCAAGTATAGATCTGTTTGTAATCTTAGATGAAAGTGGTCACAAAGTGAGAAAGAAAACAGAGAAAAAAACAATTTTAAATTGATTCTTCAGACTAAATTTGTTAAAGACATTATGCATCCACTGATACAAGTAAATGCAGTTGCCAAATGCTTCAATCGTACTCATTGTTGCTCAAGAACGTATTTGGTGAAAAAACCACAACTATGAAATTTCAAAGCTTTTAGATGAGCATGTCAGGATCAAAATTGGCTTAATTGCAAGCTAGAAACATACCATACACAGATCTCCCACTACCTCTTCCTATGCTGAGGTCCTCATTAAGGGCTAATCGAATTTCTGGATTTCCAGTAAGATAGCTCTTCATTTGAATGGTGCCATCAATTTCCGATGTCAGTATATAACCCTGTCCAGAAAAAGTTAACATTAAATAAATGCCTATAAAGAGTGAAATGAGAGTTTTGAGGAATAATCAAATAGCACAACTATCAAAGTTCTAAGGAGAAAAAAAAAACTATGAAAATTTCAGTATAATTAATTGATATAACATGACACTCAAAGCACATTGTAAGAAACTTCAATCATTTTGCTGCAGAAAATGCTGATAAATTTGGCTAATTGAACATGGCTATCGACAATTTCCATCTGTAACCTGTCTGGGGAAATGCTATTAGTAACCATATTATTCTCTCGTTTCAAGTAGCTGCTAGCTAGATTAAGAACCAAGTATTATTAACAGCAGCTGCATTTTCGCAGTAAATAAGATGTCATAAGTGTCTCTCAAATGATAAAACATATACGTACACTAGAGCTGAAAGTGACACTGATTTTCTCAATAATATCCACAAAAATTTCTTCCCTCTTTCTACCGCCAGGTTCATTAGCCACAACTGATTTCGTCACAGCAGTGCCTGGCATCCTTTTGGTCCCCTGCTGCACACATACAGATTCTCACAATCAGTTGCAATAAATGATATCACCAAACAACAAAAGGTAGCTTCTGAGTATCACTTAATTTAAATGCAGCAAAAAACAGAAATTCATACCATAAAAATTGCAGCAGGGTTCATAGGTTGCAAACGACCAACATCAACTACAATTGGCTCATTAAACACGTAGGATTTCAACACTTCAGTGGATGTTGTCTGTACATAACCAAAATCCTGAAGCAGTAATAATGTAATCGTGAGTAAATATTTAAGATTTCCTAAAGATTAGTACTTCAGTTAAGTAACACAAAATATGTGTAAAAAAATCAGAAATATTTATAAGAATACCAATACAAAAATACTGAAAATGAATAAGGTAAGACATGATCCTAGAACTACATGATAATCCACTTGATGCTTTTAGAAATTTAGGAATAAGCTACGATGAAAAAATTTCATTTGAAAAGGGGAAACTGGTCAAAAAGCCACTTTTGACTCAAGAGTCTAGATGTTTTTAAAAGGAAACTTCATGATTTCGACAATGAACTAGAAGTATAAAGAACTAGGAAAAAAATCGGAAAAGAGACATGAAAATGCATAGTTCAGCAGGTTCAAACTTTGATCTAAGAGCATTATCAAATGGGACAGATTATGGAGAGATAGAGAATCTTATAAAAGCTTCCCATATGCTCCAAAGTATAGGCAATATAGGGGAAAGAAACACTTACAATCACTTCATCAAGCAATTCATACACAAGCACAAAGTTTTTCCGCAGAGAGTCTTCATTGAGAATCCCAAGGTAATCTTTGATCACACGTGCAATTCTTTGTAAGAGTTCCAACACCAGAGAAGGTGACACATTAACTCTAGTGGTTGCAACGAATAATAATCCAACCACCTTGACATGAAAGTAGTTCACCCCATCTACATTCTATTTGATGTGATAAATACAAAAATAAATGAAGAAATTAGCATACTGCTGTATGTAAGGTATCAACAAGAATGATTGAACTAATTCTATGAATTACACCATTCACATCTATACAACGATATAATTACCATAACAATTTACATTAACATATAATAATACCTACAAAGACAGGTGGAGCCTCTTCTTGTCCATCTTCCTTCCAAAACTTGACTTTTCTAAAAAAGATCTCTGCACTTCCTTTAGGTACTTCACCGCGATCTGAAACAACAAATTAAAACAGCAGCTACTTTCAAATATAACACATAAATTGCGTAAACCCTAAGTGATTGGACCGTAGCAACAGTAAATTTTACGGAAAAAAATGCGAAGTTGATCTACAGCATGTAAATTGAATTGGCACCAAATCTTTGAGGAATGGAGAAGAGATGCGATTGGATCAATTGAATATATGAAACTCAATAACATTACGGCTACTGAGAGAGAAAGCAAGAGAGAGGGAGAGAGCTTACAGTCGCGGAATACGATATTATCGCCTCGTTGAGAGAGAACGAAGAATTGAGAGATCATGATTTTTTTAGCAGCTGCGTTTCTTCTTGCTGTTGTTTTCTTCTCTTCTGTATCTGAGTTTGCTTCTCTCTGCGTGAACCAAGACCATATGGTTTTGTTATTGATTTTCGGTTAATTTTTTAACTTTCATTTTGGCCCCCTTTGTGAAAATGAATTTACGATTAGTCCTGGTTAAGTTAAACTTTTACAACTATTTGGTCATGTGTACATAGGACTATGCTGATAGCGTAACGAGAGGAATGCGCATACGCATAAATAAAATTATTCCATAAAAAAATTCCATTTGTATATCATACTAATTTTTATTTAAAAATTCTATTTAAATATAAATATTAATTTTTATTGAAATTATTTAGATATCTATATTACTTAAAATTAAATATTAAATTTTATAATAATTGAATTAAGTTAAATTAATGTAATATTATTAATTAATTATGGAAAATAATTATTATTTATATTATGTATAATTAAATTTAATTTAATATAATTCTAATAAGTTATATTAAATATTCTAATATCTCATATTATTCTAATTATAATTTTAACTTATTTGCTTATTTGCAAATGTGTGACCTTTCGGATTCTTAATATGTTGACAATATACTAAAAATATTTATAAATGACATTTACTAATATATTAATATGTAAGTAAAAAGCGATATCTAGTCATACATCATAATTACTTAAATGTTAAGAGAGGTCAATAGTTTGACTACAACTTTTCCATATCATACATCATAATTACTTAAAGTATAATAGTTAAGATAACTTGATATCTCAAGTCTAAGGATACTTGCACTATTGATATAAGTGATATTATTTTATAGATATAAATTAATCATCCATATGAAATTTCACAAGCAAGTGTGAGTAAGGCTTTCACCACAATCTTGAGCGAGGCTTGCGATAAATGACATTAGGGGCTTGGTTGGAGTGAAAAGAGGTATTCTTGAAGGGCTCCCTTGAGAAATGATACAGACCCTTAAAAAGGTCATAAGATGGTGTCACATTCTAAATCGAACACACACTTTGCATTCATAAATTAGTTGAAATGTATTGTAATATATGTTATTGGTGTATTAATGATATAAAATAATGCTTATGATGTTAAGTATATAATGAGATTAGAGTTTATAGCTCTAAAGTTGAAATTGAAAATTCTGACAAAACTCCTAAACGGAACCACTGAACAGTGATGAATTGATGTTTTCAATGTTGAAAACACTTAGTATGATTAATTTAGTTAGCTCAAGATGATTGTTTTAACATGAATTAGATATATACAAATTTTAGAAATTTTGAATTAAAAATTAATTATGATGTCATAATTGAATGATGATGATATAAGCATGATGTAAGCGTATGAATTTAATTATGATCTTTATGCATTAGAAAATGAATAATTATGAATTAATAATGTATTAGTTAAAGTATATGATAATATAAAAATATTATAAAAGTATAAATGATAATTTGATTAATGATGTCATAATGATATCATAAGTTGTAAAGGTGATGTCATAATTATAATTAGTTTTAAATTTTGATATGTAAATAGATAAATATAATTGAAAATAGAATAAGTTAAAATAGATTTGAAATAGTATATTATATTAGAAGTGGGATTGGTTCCTTCTCAAGATCTCTAATGCTTTCAAAGCTAGCATGTCCAAGCCTTCCATGCCATAACCATGAATCCTCACTTGTGGAAACAAGACACTTAATATTTTTATTAGTAAAAGACTCTAAATTAATTCATAGACATTCTCAATTCTTTCCCCTTGAAAACTAACTTATCATCATAAATTCTATAGATAAAACAACCCTTATGATCAAAAATAACTTTATAGCTATTATCACAAAGTTAACTTACGCTAAATAAATTATGTTTTAAACCTTTAACTAGTAAAACATTATTAATTGAGAAGTTGGAATCCTTACCTATCTTACCAATTCCAACTACTTTACTTTTGGTGTTGTCTCCAAAGGTGACATTACCTCCTTCCTATTTTTCTAGGTTAGAGAAGAGGCTTGCATTTTCGTTCATATGCCTTGAGTACCCACTATCAAGATACCATTTATTGACACTTATCTTGGATCTCAAGCAAACCTATTAAAAAAATTTATTTATCTTTTCTTAGGTACCCAAATGTATTTGGGTCCTTAGGGGTTAGAGGCATAAAATTCATCACAATTCCAATGTATCTTCCTAATAAAACATCTATTGGTTGTATGTCCTTTCCTATTGCAATAGTGACAAATAACATTCCTAGCAAACTTCTTTCTAGATACATGGGCATGAGCTTTACTACATGAGCATGAGCATTTATGCATTTTATTGGTACTAGTATAAACACTCTTACCCTTAATATCCTTTGGTTTTTGAATGGAGTAGGATGCTTTCATAAAAATAGTTCCCTTAGAAGTGTGGGAAGAATTTTGGTTAGAACTAATACATTCTTTATTACCACTAAGTTTTTGATGTTTCAAAATAAAATCGATTTTAACACCTCCTTGTTTAAATCTACATAAATTATCTTTCAATAAATCTCTTTCTTTTGAAATTTTATCATTCTCATCTTTCAAAGCTTTATTTTCTTTTTCAAGGCTTTCTACTTTGGCTTTGTAAGAATCAAATTCATTTTGCAAATCATTTTTCTCTTTTGAAACACATGCAATTTTACTTTTAAGTGATTTATGTTTCCTAGCTAGTTGTTCATACTTTCCTAACAATGCTTCTAATGCATCATTCTCATCATCATCATCATAATCGTTATCACTATAATAGGATTGTAAAGATGTAGTTACCTCATCCTTATCATCATCCATGAATGCCATGATTGGTTTGCTATCATCGTCCCAAGTTGCTTTCAAGGCCTTCTTCTTGAATGGCTTGAATGGCTTGCTGAGTCGAGGACATTCATTTCTCATATGTTCCAGTTTGTTGCATTCATAACATATAGCTAGACCTCTTCTAAATGTATCTCTTTGATTTTGGTCCTTCCTTGTTTCAAATGGTTTCTTGACATCCTTCTTAAACTTCTTTTTCTTCATGATAAGGTTCTTTACTTGCTTAGAAAGGAGGGCAACTTCATCATTAATCTCTCCCTCACTTATTAAAGAGGTATCTTCTTCTTTTGAAGCTTTAAGCATAATTCCTCTCCGTTTATCTTTTTTAACTCCTTACTTAAGGTGTAATCTCATGCGTAAGAAGTTTACTAAGTGACACATCGGTGGACAGAACCGATAGATCATTTGCTTCTTCAATAGAGGTGACCCTAGCCTCCTAATCCTTCTTCAAAAGAACACATAAGATTTTGCTGTTGACATCCTCTTTTTAATACATATTGCCTAGCTTCATCAACCCATTTGTAATCACAATGAGGCGATTGTACATTTCGAATATTGAATCATTTGCCTTTATTGTAAACAACTCATTTTAATGAGTTAGAAGCTGGATCTTCTTGATTCTCACTTGATTCATTCCTTCATAATGAGTCTCCAAGGTATCCTATATTTGTTTAGCCGTAACACAGTATGATACACGTTCATAATCTTCATGATTAATTGCATAATACAGCATGTTCATTGCCTTTTTATTCACTTTAAATTCTTCTCTTGTCCAAGTAGCCTTGGGCTTGAGAGTTGTAACACCATCTGTTATAGTTATTGGAGGAGAAAACTCATTCTCAATTAAATTGAACAAATCAACACCATCACTTTTTAAGAAGACTTCCATCCTATGCTTCTAATAAGGATAGTTGATTCTATTGAAGAAAGGAGGTTTGGTGTAAGATTGGCCTTCAATGCTTTAATTTATCATTGAATCTTTAACTCTAGAATGTTACTCTTAATCACAAGATAAGCACCATACTCTGATACCAAATGAAATTCTTATGAAAGTATGGCAATACACGCACTCGGTTTAGAGTGGTTTAGTATAACTCTTTGCCTACATCCACTTCTTATAAGTCTTAACTTAAGGTTCCACTAAACCAATCAATCAATATAATAAATGGATTCTTCAACTAGAATCTAAAACCCTAGTATTTTCAAGGCTCATACTCAAACCTTTACAATCAGTATCAATACTCATAATAATCAACTCTTAATTACAAGGTTAATATACCAACATCAATCATACACCAACCCAAGATTACAATACAACAGCTTAGGTTATGAAAGAGAAAGTACAATGAGAGTTTGAATCACAAATGTAAGCAAGATTAAGTTTGCATCCAAGAAACTTACTTGAACAGGCTAATTGAACAATGTAGAAGCTCACAAAAGAAGAATAAAGATGTTAGAGATGTAATATTGTAACCTATTTTGCAAATAAGTATATTAGAAAGCTTTTAAAAACTTTATAGGAATGCACGTATGGTCGTACCACAACCTGTATGCCCCAACCACCATAAAAACATCAATTTACAAACTTCACCATAAGTTTGGTACCCCTGTACCACACCATTGATATGCTCATACCATAACTCGTACGCCCGTATCGCCATAAAAACATCAATTTAAAAACTTCGCTGCAAGCTTGGTACACCCATACCATTTCTTTGGTAACAATTCAAATTTAGACCGAATGGTTGGTATGATCATACCACTCCATTGGTATGCTCGTACTGATGCTTCAGCATTTTTACAATCAATACATAACATATGGTATGACCGTACCAAAACCAGTACACCCGTACCGCATACAAAATGTAAACAGTCTTGGTATGGTCAATCATATGCCCGTACCACTTGCAAAAATAGCATTTTAAATTGCAATTAACTTAAATTGATTAAACTAAACACAAGCATCAAAACCACACGTCTAACAATTATGTAAATTAATATTAAATCATCTATTTTTCAAAATATAATATAATATAATATAGTAATATACTGAAATCTCTAGAACCGCTAGCAACACGTGTGATTTATAGTGGTTCGGTCAACTCTTGCCTACGTCCACTTTCTCCTAGGTCTCAACTTAGGGTTCCACTAAAATTCAATCTATTACAATAAAGGATTCATAAATGAATCCAACCCCTAGTGTTTTCAAGGCTTACACTCTAACCTTTACAATCTCAATCCTTACAATCAACTCAAATACACAAGAATCCTCAATCGATTAATCTCACACCAACCCCACAAAGATTGCAATTATACACAAAGAACAAATGTAGAAATAAGCTTGAAACTTACTTGTAACAGGTGAGAATAGCACAAAAATGAATGCTCTGCAAGTGTATTTTTATTAGCAAAGAAAGTATGAAAGTTTGATATAAGAAAACTAGCCATTTCTCAGACATTAAAACCTAATTTCTAAGTCACGTACGATCGTACTATATTTGTACGCCCGTACGAATTCAAAACTAGCCGTTGGAAAATGGGAGGGAACTGTGGTATGGCTATACCATCACTTGGTACGCCCGTACCAACCCAAGTTTCCTGATACACAAATTTTCCTGCGAGTTCGCGTACGGTCGTACCATCATTTGTATGCCCGTACCACAGCAGGTTTACTGATGCATAAAAATTCCTGCGAGTTTGCGTACGGCTGTACTAACCAATGGTACACCCCTACCAAACGCAATGGAACAATACTCATAAGGTACGTCCAGCCGTTTGGTCGTACCACTCATAAACAAAACTTCGTACGCCCGTACCAATGTTGGTATGCCTGTACCACATACAAAAACACTTGGAAAATTGCAAATAACTTAAATTAACTCACACGTGGCACAACACTCAAAACCAAGCGTCTAACATTCTCCCCCTTTTTGATGTTGGCAATCAATTTAAGTTAATTTGCAAAATACATTCAAAAGATATTTTGTTTTTAAAACATTTTAAAATATTGGAAATCTCCCCCTTTATATTGGAATATATGCCATACAATTAAAAAATATAATCAAGGCATCAAATAACAACCGAAATATACAGAGATGAGATAAGCAAATAAATACAACCATTAATCATCAAAGCTGAAAAAAACATCATGATATATATACAAAGAAATGTCAAATGATATCATATCCACTAAAGGTACACAAAATGAACATATACATAACATGCTCCACTAACATAAGTCCTAAACACATAAACACATAATAAACTAAACAATCTCCCCCTTTGACAACATCAAAATAGAGATGATCACTCAGGGTCATGAGGAGGAGTGGGACTCAATGGAGAAACAATAAAAGGGTCTACTGCTACACTGATAGAGTGAAGAGATGCTATGGAAGAGGTAGCAAACTCCTGGAAGTCATCTATGTGCTGAGTAAGCCACTGATCAATAGAGTCAATGCGCCACTCTAGTCCAGTCATAGTCGTGGTAAGAGAAGCAAAGTACTGAGCGAGCAAATTAGCAAGGGCAGGATCAACGGAAGTAGAAGCTGGAGCAAGAGTAGGCTCAGGAGCAGCACCAGCATCGGTAGGATCAGTGGTAGCACTAGAGGAACCAGCTGAGAAAAACCTCTGATGCTTGCGGCTAAAGGCCGCCTAACGTGCAGCGTCATCGGGGGTCGGTGCAGGAGCAGGCTGGTCATGCCACTCATCAGGAGTATCATCCGGTAGAGGAATCTGTAGGCTCCAAAGTACCTCAACAGCTCACCGGCCGTAGATAGTGACGGTGTCATTCGGCAGATCCAATGACCTAAGGTGGCCGAGTCATCAAGAAATGTACTTAGAATGGAGGATGAAGTCTCCATCAACAGTCTCCTCATAGAGCATAGAGTGCTCTATGAAAGATAGGTCTAAGTTAGGAACACGAGGTCCTGGAGAGGGAGAGGTGGTGGGGAAGGCCTGCAGCCGATGGCAAAGGTGATGGATGAGAGGACCAAATAGAATGGCCTTGCCAGGCTGCTTCTAGACGCCGACCTCATGGAAAGAGGTCTGAAGCCAGCATCCAGACTGAATGGGAGTACCTGAGACCATACAGTATAGGAAGAGAAGGTCTAGGCCAGTAATGGTGTCATTCAACTCGGATCTCCTGAAAATGAGATAGGAGATGAGCCAATGACAGTAGAAGAGGGCGGGAGATTTGAGGCATGATGCCTTCTGGCGAGAAGGCCGGAAAGCAGTAGGGAGTGCAATCTCACTCTAGAAGGCATTGTGATCATAGACCGCAGATTTAGCATTAGAAATGCCCTTAGAAGGAAAGCCAAAAATGGCATCAAAATCAGAGGCAAAAAGAGTGAAATGCCTCTTAAACAGACGGAAGGAGCAAGAGAAAGAGGTGGAAAGAGAAAAAGACTGTAAAAACTCTAAAGAAACAGACTGAATAAACTCGTTGGACAGGAAGGTAAAATCTGTCCAATCTATGTTGGCTAAATAGCCAAGAACGGCGTCCTCCAAACCTGTACGACGAAGTGTAGAATGATACGTAAACCAAGAGTGAGAGAAAACTTTTTCACTTAGAATAAATACCCTCATCATGGTAGAAGCGGCAGTAGTGCCACGAGGACCAGAACCAGGAGGGACGGTGCATTTGACTCTCCGTGAGGAAGAGCCACCATGCGTGGCAGGAGCAGACATAGTGAAAATTAGTAAAAATCAATAAAGCAGTGAAAAACTGAAGTTTTTGAAATTTCGGCAGAATTTTGACGTAAGTTAAAAAACTCAAAAATAAAACCTATGTAAAAATCAATACAATTTAACACAGGAGTTCAAAATATAATTCTAAGCAATAAACTTTAAAGAATCTAGAGCTAAATAAGCCTAGAATAATCAAAAAGTGAAAATAACTAAAACAGGCAATGAAAAAGCAATAAAATAGTTAAAATGGAATTAAAAGAGTAGTGAAAAGATTGAAAACAAACCCAAAATGACGAATGGGAAAGGATTGATCAAACTACCAGAGGTTGGGAGAGGTTTGGAGAGGAGGGGAGAGGAAATTTGAGAGGAAATCTAAGTGAAAGTGAGTTGAAAAACTTAAAAAATGAGTTTTTAAACTGATTTCAGTGTCACGTACGGGCGTACAGGCATCGCGTACGGCCGTACGAGTCAAAAATGAACTAAAAATTGAAATTGTGTATGGGCGTACGGACATAGCGTACTATCATGCGAGACACAAATGTTTAGAATTCAGATCGTGTACGGGTGTACCTCCTAGGCGTACGACCGTACGAGGAAACAAGAAGGATTTCTTCACGAGGACCCGTACGGGCATACTGACATTTAGTACGGTCGTACGGTCATAGGTATGATTGTACCAAAAAGATTACAGGTCATACCAGACTTGATAGATTCGAAGGCAGGTACCCGTACGGTCGTACCAATAGTACATACGGTCGTACGGTGACTAAAAAATAGAAAAATTTAGAAAGGATTTATGGAAATTCCTAAGGATTTATGAGTCCACCATCATTCCTATTTCAAAAATGACCCATCTATCATCCCTAATTCATGTTTGATAAAGTTCAATAGTTCTTCACTTAGGGGTTTAGTAAAAATATCGGCCAATTGGTGAGTTGTATCAACAAAATCTAATACAACCTTCCCTTTTGCACATTATCACGTAGGAAATGATGTCTAATATCTATGTGCTTAGTCCTAGAATGCTGAATGGGATTCTTAGAGAGGTTAATAGCACTAGTGTTATCACACTTAATGGAAGTACAGGAAACACACATATTGTAATCCCTTAATTATTGTTGAATCCAAAGCACTTGAGCATAACAACAACCTGCGGATATATATTCAGATTCTGCAGTAGATAAAGACACACAATTTTATTTCTTGCTAAACCAAGAAACCAAACAGTTACCTAGAAAATGATAAGTACCCAAGGTACTTTTGCTATCAAGTACCATAAGCCATAATGTATAGTTCCAATCAAATATTTGAAAATTCTTTTTACAGCACTTAAATGAGATTCCCTAGGAGATGATTGAAATCTAGCACACATACACAGAGCAAACATAATATCTGGCCTAGATGCAGTTAGATAAAGTAAGCTGCCAATCATACCTCTATACTTCTTTTGGTCGACTAGCATCCCACTTTCATCTAATGACAATTTGGTAGTTGTGCTCATTGGAGTCTTGCTTGCTTTAGCATCTTCCAAGCTAAATTTCTTGAGCATTTCTTGAGTGTATTTGATTTGGTTGATGAAGATTCCATCTTTACATTGCTTCACTTGAAGTCCAAGGAAATACTTCAATTCACCCATCATACTCATTTTAAATTTACCCTGCATACACTCAGAAAACTCCTTACACAACTTCTCATTAGTAGCACCAAAAATTATGTCATCAATATAAATTTGAACAAGAAGAATGTCATGCTTGTAATGTTTAATGAAAAGGGTGGTATCCGCTTTTCCTTTATCAAAATCGTGATCAATAAGAAATGTGCTTAACCTATCGTACCAAGCTCTAAGGGCTTGTTTAAGGCCATACAAAGCTTTGGTAAGTTTAAAAACATGGTTTGGAAATTCAAAATCCTCAAAACCAAGAGGTTATGCAACATACACTTCCTCATTTATAAAGCCATTTAGAAATGCACTTTTGACATCCATTTGAAAGAGTTTAAAATTCATATGAGATGCATATGCTAACAACATCCTAATAGCTTCTAATCTAGCTACGAGGGCAAATGTCTCATCAAAATCAATACCCTCTTCTTGACAATATCCTTGTGCAACAAGTCTAGCCTTATTTCTAGTAATCACTCCATCCTCATCTAACTTATTCCTAAAAACCCATCTAGTACCTATAATAGATACATCTTTA
>CANYBF010447765.1:0-23359 GCA_948192965.1 Dalechampia spathulata
TTATGGATATGAATGATGCATGATATGTGATACCATGTAATGTTTGGATTGAGAACATGCATGGAAAGGAAGAACGGAAGGAAAAGAGGAAAAGAGAAAGAAAATGGAATATGAGAAATGAGAGCGGGGCTCAGCTCCGGGCACACTGGATCGAAATGGAATGGGATTCCCTGAGGAATCAAATGATATGTAACCTCCTGAGATGGGAGAAGGATTAAGAGTGCAGGGCACTCAAGGAAATGGCCGCCTAAGGGCGATGAATACCGGCACCTAACGGGATCCAGTGTGTGCGAAAGGAATGTGCACATTACAGGAAAACAAGAGTGAATAAGAGAAAGAGGGAGAATGTCAGGAACATTGGCATTTGCATTTGCATTACATACGATATTGTGCTTGATTTATCCTGACGTGATATGATGCTTACATGTTATATGCTTCATGAACTTTTGTGTGTGTACACATGCTTCAAGAAAGAGGATAATGAGGTATCGGGTGTGCGTAAAAGAAAGTAAGATGGAATGACGAACATGCTTAATAGTGATAAAAAGGCATAAACGAACATGGATAGAGATACCATGAAAGCATGATGATGTATCCATATGTAGAAAGATATATATAACTGAACATGCACAATTATGTGTCATAGTATCTATATGTGATATATGGTATGAAGGACGCATGTCCCCGTGTGTTATGATGCCTATGTGATATGGATTGTAATATGATTGCCTAGGGGAGTTGTATTACATGTGTTATGTTATAAGCATTAAATGATGTGTGAGAGAAAGGCTAACCTTGCGTTGTGACCTAAGTATAGTCCCGTAGTGGACATACTAGAAATTGTTATGTGTTGTAGGTAATCGCCTACTTATGGTCGGATAAAGAGGTTTGCTTTATACTGTGATTATTTATATGATTCTTAATTAAGATTATCGCACTACTGAGTGATATACTCAGCGTTCGTCGTTTGATGGACGCAGGTCTTGTAGCAGAATGGAGAACGCGGACCCCAAGTCAACCATTCAGCACGGTTATGTGAAGTCAGGGATTTAGGGTAGTAATTCTGTATGTTAAGTAATGACTTAGCTTTTAGTAGGCAGTTATTGTAATAAATATACATGTGATGCCATGCTTTGAATTTATTTCGCATGCTTGCCCTTGTTTATCTATGTCACATGCACGATATTTAGAAGATGGTTATCCCTTGTAGGGTATACGACGGTTTCCTTAAGGGGAAATCATCGTATATTCTACGGGAGCATGTTACTCCTGGTGGGCTGGGTGTGACATGGAGCCTTTTGATTTTAGGGTGCCCTTGAAAGACAGAATACAATGACGTAGAAGTCCTCAGAGAGAGGACTGATATATATTGATTTTATACTTCAAATGAAGACTATTCAAGCATTAATTGATACATGTGCGATGAATAACTTCCTCTTTAGTTCCCTAGCTCTTTGATTCAAGTTATAGAGAGAGAAGGATGCAAGGAAAATGAAGGTAGTAAATTCAGAGGTGGTAAAAACTATGAGGATGGCTTAAGATGTGGCTTATAGGATAAGACCATGGACTGGGAAGGTGGACTTTATTGTGGTGCCCATAAATGACTTCAACCTTGTATTGGGCATGGATTTCTTAAAGAAAAGTTAGGTGATACCAGTTCCAATGGCAAATTTCTTGTTATTGATGGGAGATTGACCTTGTGTGATTCTAATGACCATGAGCCTTATACGTGAAAAGAAAATGCTTTCTACTTTATAATTTAAGAAGAGGGTGAAACATAGAGAGTGCTCTGATGTAGTCATCCTAATGTTGAGAGAGATTAAGGTGAGATTAGATTATCCATCTTTGATTAATGAGATGGTAAGGTAGTTTATCAGTGTAATGCCTAACTAGTTACTAAAGGCCTTACCTCCTCGATAAGGGATTAACCACATTATTGAATTGGTTTATGGGGTTAGGCCACCTGTAAGAGCTCCATATCATATGACCCTTACTTAGTTGGTGGAGTTAAGGAAGTAATTAGATGAGTTATTGGAAGATGGGTTTATCCATCCTGCAAAAGCTCCCTTCGGCACTTCAGTTTTTTTCTAAAAAAAACAAGACGGGAGTTACAACTTTGTGTAGACTGCAAGGCTCTCAACAAAGTCACTGTATGGAACAAATATCAAATACCTTTGATTACATACTTATTTTATCAACTGGGTCAGGCCAAGTACTTCATGAAGCTTGATTTAAGATCAGACTACCATCAAGTGAGAGTGGTTGAAGGGGATGAACCAAAGACTGCTTGTGTGATTGAGTATGGTGCATTGGACTAATAAATGCTCCTGCCACCTTTTGCACTCTTATGAATCATGTCTCCCATGAGTACCTAGACAAGTTTACAGTGGTCTACCTAGATGACATTATGATTTACAGTGCTATACTAAAAGAACATCATGAGCATTTGAGATTGGTGTTTGAGAGACCACGGGAGAACTAATTGTTTATCAAAAAAGAGAAATGTGCATTTGGTCAAACCATGTTCAAGTTCTTAGGTCACATAATTGAGTAGAGATATATTTGAATGGATCAGGATAAGGTGAAAGTAATTCAAGATTGGAAGATCCCCATATTAATTACTAAATTGCAATCCTTCTTGGGATTAACCAATTACTGTCAACGGTTTATACATGGATACTCTCAATGCATCCTTACGTTAATAGAGCTATTGAAAAAAGGTAACAGCTAGAAATGGTCTGAGCAGTGTCAAGAGGCATTTGATAACTTGAAAGAAGTGGTGATGAGTGATCATGTATTATAGTTACCCAACATGGAAAGGCCTTTTGAAATGTAGACTGATGCCTTCAATTTTTCTTTAGGTGGAGTATTAATGCAAGATGGGCATCCCATTGCATTTGAGAGTCGAAAGTTAATGAGGCAAAAGGAGGTACTCAGCTCATGAGAAAGAATTATTAGGGATGATTCATTGCTTATAGGTATGACATCATTACTTACTCGGTGCAAAGTTTATGGTGAAAATAGATAATACAGTAGTGAGCCACTTCCTCACTCAATGAAAACTCACTTTTAAATAAGCTCAATGGCAAGAACTATTGGCAGAGTTTGATTTCCAACTGGAATACAACCCAAAAACATTAAATCAAGTGGCAGATACATTTTATAAAAAGGCAATGTTAGCAATTTTGAAGCAACTGGCTCACCTATCTTCTAGTCAAATGAAGACTTCATTGTGTGAGCAAATACGAGAGGCCTTAGTTAACGATCCATAAGTAGGGGCTCTAATGGATTTGGTTAAACAAAGGAAGACAAGATAATTTTGGGTGGAAGATGATTTACTGATGGTAAAACATGATCATCATTATGTACTAAGGTCTGGGAACTTGAGAAAGACTCTACTGCAATAATGTCATGACACACTATGTGTAAGACATGCAAGTTAGCATCAAACTTTAGTACTATTGACTTGGAATTTCCACTAGCTAAAGATGGAGGAAGATGTTAAGGCATATACAAAGACATGCTTGATTTATCAATAGGATAAAAGGGTGAGATAAAAGACCATAGGACTATTAGAACCCTTGCCAGCATTGACTCGACACTCGAACAGTGTCTCACTTGACTTCATCACTTGTCTACCTTGAGTAGGGGAGTTCGATACCATTTTGGTGGTGATAGATAGATTTTTAAAGTATGCAACATTGTACCAATGTCTAAACATTCCAAGTTAGAGGATACTACTAGGGTGTTTTTTAAGCATATAGTAAAATACTGGGATGTTCCAAAGAGCATTGTAAGTGATTGGAATGGTCAAATTTTAAGCATATTTTGGGCAGAGTTATTTTGGTTGCTGGGATCAAAGTTGGATATATTAGCTAGATTTCATTCGTAAATAGACCGATAAACAAAGAGATTTAATAATATGTTGGAGGAATACTTATGATACTTTATCAACTCTAGTCATTTGAATTGGGCATTCCTCCTTGACATTGCCCAATTCTATTTCAATTCCTAGAAGTGCTCTACATCCAACAGAAGTCCCTTTTGAGATTTTTATAAGACAATAACCTTTGGTTCCATATTCTATTGAGGTAGTTTATACATGTAAAAATCCAAAGGCATTCAATTTCATCAAGGAATGGAGGCATAATGAAGAGATTGCTAAAACACACTTAGAGAAGGCATCACAGAGAATGAGGAAACATGCTAATATAAAGAGGTGTTAGATGTAATTGGAGGTGGGGGATCAGGTTTTGGTATGATTGCAACCAGAATAAATCAGACCAAAGAACAAGGATAGGCAGTTAATACCAATATATGAAGGACTAGTGCCAATCCTAGCTAAGGTGGGTGCCTCAACATACAAGTTACAACTACCATAATAGATGAAAGTACACCTGATGTTCCATGTGAGTTTGTTACTTCTGTATCATGTGGACAAGGAGGATGATACTTGCAATTAATCTATTAGATCGATGGTCATGAAGATAAAGATGAAGACTTCAACAAAGGTAGTAGAGGAGATTTTAATGATTCGCACATCCTTCACCGATAAAGGTAATCATATAGAGTATCTGATAAAGTGGAAGGATCAACTAAAAGAAGAAACCAGATAAGAAAGGGAAGATAAGCTCTAAGCATTCAAAGATAAGATTAAAGACTTTAGGAGAGGGCAGTCGATAAGGTCGTCAACTAATAGAGTGGGGAAGAGTGTAAGGGATAGAGGTTTTATGTAAGGGGAAAAAGGGTAGAATAGTAATTGATAAATTTTATTTTATTTTCTTGTAATTTTAGGGTGTGATGGCTTAAACACTTTAATGTTTACTCCTTCTAGAGCCAACTATGCTCCTAATGCTCTCTAGGGCAGAGTGATTAGTTGAGCTTGGGTACCATCCTGATAATTAGTTACATGGTGGGCATTAAGGTGCCTACCTTTAGTATGGGTTATATAGGATTTTCCCTCTTGCCTACATGGAGTATGAGGATCAATTCCTTGTAATCTAATATTTATCAATGAAACAAGTAGCCATATTTATCCATGTCCCTCTGTTCTCATGTGTGCATTTTTCGTATGTTACCTTGCTATAGTTATGGTATGAATGTTGTGGTATATATTATACTTGCCTATATCATACCTTGTTGTGCCTATCCTAATAAATTATACAGATTCAAATAGGAGCTAACCTCCTTTGGTGCATACAGGCTTAATTAATTGGTTGGCTTGTTAAAGGTAGTGTCTGAATACGATCACCACATGGGTTTAATAAAGTTACCTTAAATCCAACCTGTGACAGTGGTGGCACTATATCTATAATGGTGACTAACACTACTTCACTGGAAGAACAAGTTGTTAACTTGACCAAGCTGATGGAAGAGCTCATAAGCAAAACCATGGAAAAAGATGATGAAATTGCATCTTTGACCACAAGGCTAGCAAGCATGATTAGGAAGACTATTGTCGATGGAGCATTTGACCCACTAGATAATTAAGAAAAAGAAGAAGGCACTTTAATAATGAATGTTGCAGATAGCACTTAAGTAGTGGCTAATAACCCAATCTCCACAATTTAGTTGGATGAACTCATTAAGAAAGCTATCAAGGAGTAAGTTGAGATGTCAACATGGCTTTCTTATTCATCTACAAAGTTATACACATCTTGAATTGACCTGATAAAGAGGTTGATAAATTATCAACCTTTAAAGTTTCAATAATTTAATGGCAAAGGGAATCCAAGGCAACATATTGCTCATTTTATGGAAACATGCAATAATGCTAGTACTTATTATGATCTACTGATTAAATAGTTTATCAAATCTCTAAAAGGTAATGCCTTTGATTGATATACTGACCTTGAAGCTAGTTTAATTGATAGTTGTTAGTAACTTGAATGGGAATTTCTCAATTATTTCTACAACACTCAATGCATTGCTAGTATGATCAAGTTAACTGCAACTCACTAATGGAAAGATAAGCTTGTGATAGACTACATCCAAAGATGGAGGAATCTCAGCCTAAATTACAAGGATCATCTTTCTGAAACCTTGATATATGCATCAAAGGCATGAATTAGGGATTATGTTACATTCTTCAAGGAATAAAACTAAGTACTTTTGAAGAATTGGCTACCCATGCCCATGATATGGAGCTTAGTATTTCGGATGCTGGCATCAAAATATTCTAATACAAGATCCAAAGAAAGGCAAGGAGAAGCTAAGGGTACGTAAGATTGTTAAAAATAGTTCAAAACCTAAAAATAAGCCATCATTGGCATTGAGCTCTACTCTTATCAAGATTAATTCTAAGGTTGGAAAGAAGAAGGAGACAAAGTTGATTACTTTTCAAAGTCAAGAAGAAAAGATTACTTCTTTAAAGGAAAGGTAAGAAAAAAAGTATTATTTTCCTGATTTTGATGTTTCAAGCATGTTGGATGATCTTCTCCAAGCTAAACTCATCAATCTTCCACCAATGAAATATCCAAAGCAAACTAATCAGAGTAAGGATGAGAATTATTACAAGTACCACCACTTACTAGGTCATCCAGTAGAGAAGTGTTTTGTACTAAAAGATAAAATCATGGAGCTAAAAGCATAAGGTGTAATTGCTTTCGATAAGGAGGAAGCAAGTTCAAATGTGATTACCACTGAGGATTCGAGCTCTTAAGCATTTTCTTTTATGGGAATTAGTTTTGGATCATTCAAACTCATAACTGTTGAAATTTCTTGCATTCAACACTTGGTGATGCATGAAGAGACATTCCAATCAAGTCTTAATACATAAAGAAATATTTTAGTTAGTTTTGATGATGAATGATGGATTCTGGTGACATGATAAAGGAGTCAACACAAGGATTTCCTAAAATCAAACCCAAGTCCTCAAGGAGCCAAGGTGAAGAGAAGAACACCAAAGGCTTCAAATAAGCCCAAGGCAAAAAAATCCAAAGGCTAAGAGATCAAGAAAAACATCTTTATTCCCTTAGCAAAATTTCAAATTTAAGCAAGAACCAAGGGTGCCCATCACCTTGGTTGATTACATGCTTGAAGCTTTCATATATTATCAAGTGGGGGGAGAAAAAGACTTAATGGTGCAAGAAGGAGTTGAGGAAAAAGAAATTTATTCTCACCATAACACTTGCAACTCATGTACAGAAGAAATCACCTTCATTAAAGATGACATGTTGATAGGCTTAAAATTCCATATTCATTCATTTTTTATCACCAAGTTCATTCATGAGTAAAAGGTAAAAAGAATGTTGGTGGATGATGGTTCAGCTATAAATATTCTTCCTTTGAAGATGTTAAAATAGCTAGGGATCCCAATGGATGAGTTGATGTAGAGTTGATTGATGATTCAAGAATTCAACCAAGATAGTTAAAGAGCAATTGACAAGATCCATCTCAACTTATACATCAATGAAATTGAATTAAGAACTTTATTCTAAGTCATTAATGCTAAGATAACATATAATATATTGTTAGGTTGGCCATGAATTCATGAAAATAAGGTGGTGCCTTCAGCACTCTATCATCAACATATAGTATACCATTCATGTAATATAAGAATGGTAAGGTAAGAAGGGTGGTAGCTAATACAATCCTTTTTAGTGAAGCCAAGTCATACTTTGTAAATGTTAAAATTTACTTGGAGATAAGAATGATGGAAGAGTTGCAATTCAAAAATGAAGTGGTTAAGGAACTAGCAAAGAAGAACTCTTCTAAAGGCAATAAAGGAGTGTCTACACTTCCAATTAAGGGAAAGAGAGAGACTTCAATAAAATTAAATAAGCCTATGAAAGAAAATCTAAAAGTTGCATTATGTGCTAGCTTCGAGGAGAAAAGAAGGGCAAGCCCTATTCAAAGCTAAAGAGGATGTTAAATAACACTTGCAAGACTTGGTTCTTCCATTGATAAAGCTAACAATATCAAAAGTAACCATATCACCATTATTATTATTTATCCGACCATCACATGGATCTTTTACAGAGCATGGAGAACTTCCAATAAAAGGGTAAATGGGTTTGATCAAAATACTTATAAATTATTAGCTAAAACTGGTATGGGTGAGAAGGCTACAACCTTACTGGTAAAGAAACCAAAACTTGGGCAAAAAGATAAGGACTTATCCAATGAAATTCGTAAAGTTTGGAAGGTGAGGGAAGCAACTCTAAAGACTTCAAAAGAAGGTATGGGGTATAATACATCTAATCCGTTATAATTAAAAATTCATAAAAGAACCTCATAATACATCTCAGCAAGGGATGAGGATAAATTGTTAGAAGTTCTAAGAATGTTAGTTTTTGATCAACTAGGAACCGCTTCAAATTAAGTTTCAATTTTTTATCGTATTAGGGCTCACGATAATTCTATACTTGGTAAAAATTTAGTTCATGATAGGTTCAAGGTTTCAAAAAGCAAAGGGAAGATGAAAGGCAAGAAGAATTCACCTTTACAAGTGGATTATAAAGAGGTTAAAAGCAAATTCCTTCTCGTATGAAACATCAAAGTCAATGGATAGTTAATATCTAAATAATAAACAATTATGATCACAGGCTCGACATTTGGCCAGTGTTGTAAAGATGATGATATAGTCACTTCTTCACACCAAAGTATAACTAAAGCTAATAAAGAAGATTCAATGATCAAGGAAAGTGAAGAAGAAGCTCCACCAACTTTTGAAGAGGGAAATAAGATCATAGTTAATGAATTGAAGAACATTGACTTGGCATTTGATGATACTCCCCATCCAATTTTCTTGAGTGAAAATCTAACTCAAGAAGATATTGAGGACTATAAAAACCTTATTTTGGAGTTTTGTGATGTCTTTGCATGGTCTTACAAGGAAATGCTTAAACTTAATCTTAAGGTCGTGGTTCATCACCTGTCAATTAAAAAGGGGGCAAAGGTATCAGCTTTGAATCTGCGTAGATTTTTGTGATCTCAACAATGCTTGCTCAAAAGATGATTTTCCATCACCTGTTATTGAGATTATGATTGACTCTATAATAGGTTATGAGAGGTCATCTTATCTCAATAGATCATCTGGATATAATCAAATTTCTAAGGCAGCAAAAGATGTTAAAGCTACATCTTTTCAAACTTCAAAGGGCATCTACTACTATAAAGTCATGCCTTTTAGATTAAAAATGTAAGTGCACCATACCAACAAGCTATGCAAAAGATCTTTGATGATATGCTTTATAAAAATAAGGAATGTTATATGGATCTCGTGGTAATATCAAGAAAAGCTACTAATCATTTACAAGATTTATGAGGGGTTTTTGAGTATCTTTGAAAATATAACTTAAAGATGAATCCTTTAAAGTATGCTTTTAGAGTATCTAATGGAAATTTTTTGGCTTCATTGTAAGGCATCAAGATTGATCAATCTAAAATTGATGTCATCCTTAAAATGCCAGAACCAAGAAATATTCATGAGTTAAAGAGCCTCCAAGGAAAATTGGCTTATATTAGAAGGTTCACATTAAATTTAGCTAAAAGGTGTCAACCTTTTAGTCACTTGATGAAAAAAGATGTTTCTTTCAAATGGGATAAAGCATATGCTAATGCTTTCAATAACCTAAAGATAAATCTTTCAATAACCTACCTATGCTAAATGCATCAATAATTAGGCGGCCTCTTATTTTGTATATATTAGCAAATGGGCTATCTTTAAGGGTTCTACTGGCATAAAACAATGATGAAGGAAAAGAAGGTGCACTCTACTACCTTAGTAGAGTGATGAATGGGGCAAAATTAAATTATTCTCTTATTGAGAAGATGTGCTTAGTCTTAATGTTTGCAATTAAAAAATTGAGACATTATCTACAAGCTCATACTGTGCACTTGACTTCAAAGGCAGATCTTATCAAGCACATCCTATCAAGACCTATTCTCTCAAGAATATTAGCTAAATAAGCAGTTTTGTTACAAGAATTTGAGATTATCTATATGACTCAAAAGGTAATTAAAGTCAAGTTCTTACTAATTTTCTAGCTAATCATCTAATTCTTAATCATTAGGAGTTTTTTAATGATCTCCCTGATGAAGAAATTTTCTTTATAAAAATTTTAAGACCTTGCAAGATGTTCTTTGATGGAGTAACTAAGAGAGAGGAGGCAGGAGCTGGGGCTGTCTTTCTTAGTCTTAAAGGTGAAGTTCTGTCATTTGCATTTACCTTTAAAAAAATGCTCAAATAAAATGGCAGAGTAATAGGCTATGATCCTTGGATTGGAGATGGCAGCTAGTATGGAGATCTCAAATATTGAAGTATTTAGAGATTCAAAGTTAATTGCCAATCAAATCCTCTCACTATATGAGGTAAAGAAAACTAATTTGTTACCTTACTATGAGTATGCTTCAAAGCTGCTTAATCAATTTGACAACTTCTTGATTAAACATGTGGCACGAGAAGATAACCAACAAGTTAATGCTTTAGGGAACTCAGTATAATATTATCATTACCAAATGGTGTAGTTGAAGTTCCTGTATATAAAAGATAGATTGTGCCACATCACTTCAACTTGAAAATGAAGATGAAAAAGAGATGGTGAATCATATTTCTGTATATGAAACTGATGCAGAAGATTAGCAACAACTGCTTATTGATTATTTAGAGCATGGAAAGCTGCCCAAAGACGTGCGCCATAAAACGGAAGTTAAGAGGCAAGTATTAAGATTCATTTATTATAAGGGAACTTTGTATAAGCATTCCTTTAATGGTGTCTTCTTGCATTACCTTAGGGAAAATGAAGTTACTAAGGCTGTGCAAGAAGCACACTTGAGGGTGTATAGGGCTCATTAATCTAGTCTAAAGCTACACTTCCAAATTAAGAGGATATGGTATTATTGGTTGATAATGGTAAAAGACTACATGGAATATGCCAAAAGATGTCAAGAGTGTCAATTTCATGCAAATGTGATACGCCAGCCTCTAGAACCACTTCATCCAACTATTGCATCTTAGCCTTTTGATGCTTAGGGACTTGATATGGTAGGACCTTTACAAACAAGCTCAAGTGGTCATCTTTACATCTTGGCTGCAATAGACTATTTCTCTAAATGGGTTAAATCTATAACATGTAAAGAGGTAAAAGGGGAGACAGTTATAAGTTTCATTCAAAAATATATCATATACCATTACGGTATGTCTCGTTACATTATAACAGATAATGGTAGGCTACTTTACAACAAGAAAATGGATAAGTTATACAAGTAGTTTTATTTCAAACAACATTGCTCTTTAATGTATAATGCGCCCGTTAATGGACTTGTTGAACCTTTCAACAAAACTTCAGGTAATCTTCTTAAGAAGATTTCAAGTTAATCAAAAAGAGATTGGTATAAAAGAATAAGAGAAGCTTTATGGGCTTATCATACCATATATTAAACACCTACAAGCAACTCCATATTCACTTATTTATGGTATGGAGGTTATACTGCCTCTTGAACAATAAATCCCATCTTTAAGGATAACAGTTTAGGAAGGACTCTCAAGTGAAGATAACATTTGATTACATCTTCAAGAATTAGAAGCTTTAAATGAAAAACATATGGATGCATAATAACACTTAAAATGTTATCAAGTTAGGTTATCAAGAGCATTTAACAAGAAAGTAAGGATGTGATCTTTTTAAATTGAAGATCTTATTCTTGTAATAAGAAGGCTAATCATTGTATCTTGACTTATAGGTAATAAGTTCTTATCAAATTAGGATGGACCATATGTTGTACAAGAAGTCTATTCAAATGGTGTATATAAGATCATTGATAAACATGGAGTGTGTATTGGATCTATCAATGATAAGTTTCTAAAGCGGTACTATACTTAGAGTTCAGCATTGCTCCTGGCCTGCATGAGCTAAAATTGTGTACAAAAAATCAAATTCATTGTAATTGAACTAAATTTGACTTGATCCTTCTTATAAAGGTATGTAGGCAGCTTAGTAATATGCTAAGTTCAGTCACGTAAATAAAAAAACTTAGTATTATGCTTGGTAAACTAAAAAATATATTTATGAGATGTATATTAAAAACAAAACAAATAGAATATTTATTAATGAAAAAATGAATATTCTATTACAAAGAGAAAATGGAACTTATGGTTTCCATACAAAATCTCTTAATCAAATCTTTTTGCTTCTAATATATTCCTAAGTTACAAGATTCTTCTTCAAATGGATATTGGAAAGGGGTATTCTCTATAACTAATTTCTCTTCCTTGATGTTGGTGGTGTTTGCTTGGATATCAAGGACTTCCTTCTCTGCATCACTTAAAGAGATTCTAAGTCTTTCCTTCTTAGCATTAAATCTTTAAATCTCATTATCAATCTCAAGTAAGTCAGCCTCTATTAAGCTGTGCTTCTTAAAAGCTTCAACTTTAAGAGATCTTTCATTGTCTAATATTTTAGCAATTTCTTCAAGCTTCTTTAAATAAGATTCTTTTGATAACTTGGAAGTTAAGGAAGACTCATTTTCATGAAGATTGTTGATTTTCTGAATATAATCTTTAAGATACTTCTTAGGAATTGAAATGTCAATCTTTTTATCTTGTTAAATCTCATTCAAGATAGTAAGAACTTTGTCAACAAATGAAGGAACTTCATAAAGATAGCTACATTACAATGATGCCTTTGTAAGAAGTCATCTTCATAAAATTGAGAAGTGTGGAAAGGACAGCATAAGTAGCTTTCTCTTACCTTTGTTCTACAGGTTCAACTTTCTTAGTAGCTTCTATAGCAATAATGGAGGCATAATTTACTGAAGTTATTTCTAATTCCAAGTTTCCTTATCAAAAAAATTATCATGATAAATTTTAAGTAAAAAAAAGAAATAAAGAAACCAAGTTCAAAAGAAAAGATCATTACAAGATTGTTGAAGAATGAAGAAGAAGGGATGTCATCCACCAGAGCTAGATTCATCACTAGAGCCTCATCAGTTTTATAGGTCTTTGGTCTCTTCCAACAACAATCAAAGCTTGACTTAGATTCATCCTTATCAAGTCCAATATACCTTAGGACAACTCTTCTATATAGTCTCGTATCTGGAAAATGTTTGCAAGGATTAGAATCACCACTACCCTCTCGATTAGGTTCTCTAGTCTTATCCTTTGATGTATTCCTGGATGGAAGGCCAAGGACTAAGTTTTGTTAAGGTCTTAAATTTAGAGGATTATTATGATGGTTTAATGATTGGATCTCTTTTAAACTCTAATTGGATTAAGCTCATCCTGTTTAGTAGTAAAAAAAGGCTCGAGACCACTTCGTGGACCATCACTCAACATAGTTTTGAGTTGTATAAAAAGGCTCCCTTATGACTTTGGAAGACATTATAGTCTTTGATCGACTCCTGAGACATATTAAGGACTTCCAAAATTAGAGGACTTCTTTCAAAGTTGGTTATCTCATTAGCTTTCAAAGATCATTAGGGATATCTTAGGTGAAGCAAAAATATATGTTAAATCTGGTAAGGCAATATGCTTGAATATAAAATATATCCTTATAATGAGAAGTTAGATAACTGAATCAAAGACTAATAGTATATTTCATCCAATTGAATGGACCATCATAAACTGCATCATTGTCAATAATGGTTGTTTCTTGGGGTGAAAGATCATATGTTTAGTCTCAAATCGACCTTCCCTTCTCCACTTCATGATCTTTGAAGAAACGAGCCATCCTTAAGCCTCCATAACAAGTCATATGAGCTGGACTTCCATTTTTCGCTTCAAAGAAGTGAGTATCATACCTATCTGCTAACCAACCATAGACATAATGAACTGGAAAGTAAACACTATAAGAGTTCAGGTTGGTAAAGTTAGAAATTTTACTCAATCCATGATATATGTTGGTTAAGACTAGAATAGCTAAGCAAAAGCTATCCTTCTATAGCCATCATGTTTGCAAGTTTAAAAGTGATGGATCGGATAAGATTTAGAACTCTATAAGGCAGTATAAATTTATATAGCTAACAAGAAAGAAAAGTGGCTAAGTAAGTCTCATCTTGTAAAGAACGATCCTTGATGCTAAGAAGGATAAAGGGAGGTTATCATGCTTTACTTGGTGTTGGTCATTAATAAGCTTATAATAAGCATGAAACAAGTATTGACAACTTGATGGAAGAAATTCATTACCACCATCATAAACCATGAGTTCTTCAGCATAGAGTATGCCTTCATCATAGAAGGCGCTTGAGATGGGAAGTTTGCTTAAAGAATGCAAATCCCAAAATGAAATCAAATCTTCACTAAGAGGGAGGTAGACAGTGTTTAGACTTTAATGCTTATTAAAGTATTGCATGATGCTAGCAGACTTATTGTAAATGAAGAGTGATACAAATATAGCATCATAAATTTAAGCTTGTGCGAGCAATGACTTATTTACTATGATAATATCTTCAAGCCATTCCCAATAACATGAAGAATAAGAGAATTCACTGGCAACTTTGAAGGTGGATGGTGATGATATGTCTTTAATAGCAATGCACTTTTTCAACAAAGATAGGTTATCAAAAGAACTTCATGCAAACTTGAATGGAGACTACAAAAGCAAACATGTTGACTTCATGTCTTGGCTTGAGTTAGCAAATTCACAAGAAGCTTTCTCCGATCAAGTTGATAAAAATGGAATTACCGCTAAAGAAGGTTATGATGGAGCAAAACATTCAATGGCACAAGTTTGAACATGTAAAATTATGTTCAAATTCATATGATTGCTCTTAGTTTCCAAAATCTTGATGCATGATCATTGCTTGTCATCAATATGAGTTTTGATTTGAATCATCTTCACTTCAAGAGAGTATGATAGCTAGATCACCTCAAGTTAAGTTAAAAAATCACACCATTGGTGAATTTTAATCACTTGTCGGTTAACTATCAAAGCTTGTCAAAGTTAAGTAGCTGTAAGGAATGAGACATTGAAACAAAGAGTCTTGCACGTTAAATCTTAAAATTGAATCTTGGATTTTGACTAAATACAAGAATCAGGTCACCCCAAGATAATTAACAAATTTTCTAGTCAACTCATCTTACTGGTTGATTGCTTGTGATAGTTAAAATGATGATTATCTTTCTCGATGCTTGAATTTTAGAGTTTCTTGAATCTTTGATTTGCTTGAATCTTGGACTTAGATGAAATTCAATAAACAAATCACCCCAAGACAATTGACTAATTTTATAGTCAAGTTGTCGTACTGGTTTGATAATTTATAATAATCAAATAAATCTTGAAAATTGATCATCAAATAGTTGAATAGTGTTCCTTGACTTCAATGAGGTGTCTAATAATTTGACACATACATATGCGGTATTCACACCTTGTTTTGCATGCCTTTGATAATTAATATCATACTAATTTATTCTTGCCTCCATACTAAAAATTCTTTTTCTTCTCACAATGAATTGGAGGTGAACATTATTTTACCATGCCTTTTACTAAATAAAAATTACACCCAAGTTTATTATGTCTTCGTAATTCAGGGGAACGTAATGTAAATTTTGCACGGTGATTATTTCATGCATTATCTTCATGCCAAGTAATATGAGCATCTTTGACATTCCTTTCACACAAACCCAAACTAGCCTTCATACGTGGATTTATTGCCTGTTTCTTCATGCTTTTAACCCTTGCTGCTTTTCTATGATATCTTTTTCTTTTTTTTTTTTTTGCAATGCTTTGATTTCATCTCAAAATAATTCATACTTTATTTTATATTTTTTTAGAATTATCTTGACACTTGAATCATCACACTAGAATTATTGAAATTTTTATTACTTTGACGTGAAATATGGACATTTCAATGTTAAATGCCTGTAATCAAATCCAATAATGCATGCAAAAAAAAAAAAAGGAAATTGAATGCATGTACGAGCCCCAGTTGAATTTAATCAAAGCAAGCAAATTACAAAAAAAAAAAAAAAGCATGCAAGAGAAGAGTATATAAAACAATTCGGCCAATGGTTCATAGCACACAATAACGCAACTAAAAATAAATAAGAATTTTTCATGTAGACATTGCAAAATAACAAGGAATTCACGCAGCAAAATCCTCAAAGGTTGGTAATTGTCTTGAAGGGAAAAATGTCACATGAAAAAGAAAAAAAAGAGATGAATATCCATCGTCACATGCACATGCAGCTGAAGTTGACCCAAAAAAAAAAATTTGAGAACCTTTGCTTTGTTGCTTGGAAATTCTCTAGGGAAATTGAGAGCTTCAAGCTTGAATCCAAACGCAATATCAAAAATTTGATGAATAATCAAGATGAGCCGTAATCTTTGATTCTAAATTTTGATCTTAAAATAAAGTTTTAATTATTTAGAAAAATTTACTGTATGCTTGGACGTGGTAAATTCTCAGGGAGGTAAATGTGTTTTTTTTCTTTTCCCACAAAAGAAGCCACGGCAGGGACATTGCAAAACAAAAAAAAGAAAACCTTTTGGAGTGCGACATCTGACATGGAGGACAAATCCTTGAGAAAAAAAAATAACAAAATTATTTTGATGCCATCAATAGATTAAAAATAAAAAATATATAGTTTTTACTATTATCTTATTTATAAATATTTGAAATAAATTAAATCAAGATATATTCATTTCAATAAATTAATGAATAAATTTTGAAGGGCATTTGTAGATACTAAAATTTTTTTAAAATAATTTTTAGATCAATTAAATATATTTTGATCTATAAAATTATTAGATTAGGTAATTATTTTAATCTAATGAATAAAATATATTTTATGAATCAATTAAATAAATATTTTTGATCTATAAAATAATTAAATTAAATGATTATTTTAATCTAAACAAATTAAATAAAGATTTTAAATCAATTAAATCATTCAATTTATTATCTAAATTTAAACTATTTTAAAGATAAATACTATTAAAATAATAAATAAATAAATTGATAGTTATTTTGAAGTGATAGGATAGAAGGTTTAATCTTCAAATTCCTCTTCATTTGAAACACACATTTGAAAACGAGAAGCTATAAGTAACAAGAAGCTCTTAAGTCTTAAGCTTCCTAAATCTTTAAGAGCAATGTAAGTATTCTTCATCCAAGATGAAGTTTGATTTAAGATGAGACCCCTAAAGCATTTGAATTGCGCTCTTCTTCAAAACTCAAGTGTAATTCAAAATCAAGTTACAAAAGCCTTTGAATCAAGTTTTTGTTTCGAGATTCGAATAAGAGGATTTAAGTTCATTTTTACAAGAATTTTATATTAGAGATTGTAACTCACTTTAAATTAATAAAATTTATTTCTTACTCAATTTCTAATGCAATATTATTTTATTTTATAGATTTTGTACACTATATATACATATCATTTTTATAATAAAACTTTTATCTCTTTAAAATTTTATTATTATACATATTATTTAAATTTCTATTTTAAAAGTATATTCTATCAATCTAATTCGTTTAATTTTTATAGTATATGTTTGAAAAAATTAAGTCATATATTAATAATTTAAGATATTTTTATAATTTTAATAAAGATCTAATCTTTTTGAAAAAATTATAAATAATATTCTTCTTTACATTATTTTATTATAAAAATTAGTTATTATATACTAAAATTATTACTATTAGATTACTAAAATAAAATAAAATTATTTTTAAAAAGTTTAATTTTTTGATAAAATTCTATTTTCTTAAAACTAATTATTTATGTGTTAATTTTTTATATAAAATTATGATAATGAAAGTTAATTTTAGTGAATTAAATAATTAAATGATAAAAATAATTCATATTTATATTTGATTTTTAACAAAATTCTTAGATAAAATGTCACATCCTGAAATGAGCACATACATTGCATGCATAAAATTACTTGAAATGTTATGTTTTATATGTTATTAATGTGAAAATGATATGAAATTATCATTATGATGATAGGAATATGATAAGATTAGAGTTATAGACTTATACTATATATACATTTTACTAAGATATATTATTAGATTTTTATATTTTTTTAAGATTACAATTTTTTTATAATTATATTTAAATTAATTAATTTTAAATTATTTTTTATATTTAGATTTTTCATATATAATAAAAATTATCATTCTAATACTTTAATATGCTTTAAAGTTAGAGAGCAAAAAATATATAATATATATAGAATAAAAATGTAAAAGTATAAAATAAAATAAAATACGAGACATTAAATTTTATATTTTTACCTATATATATATATATATATATATATATGTATGTATGTATGAGTTAATTCATATTTTCTCAAAGATATTACCTTTTATCATGAGTTTTGCAAGATTAGTTATAAGATAATATTTTATACACTTCTTAAGTTTCATTGTAGCTAATGAAAAAATTACTTAAAAATTTAAAAAATAACAAAATAAAAAATTTTATTATCAAATGAGCAACAAAAAAATCTAAAACGATAGGTTAGTCTTATCTAATCCAGATTCTTTCTTTTTTATCTATAAAATAGACAATAAAAATAACATATATTTATCTTATAATTAAATTATTCAATAATAGTATATATATCGGAAAGATACAATTAATCATGAAAATAAATGATAAAAATACTAATAGAAAAATTATCAAAATTTATAAATAAACAATTAAAGAAATCTTATTATTTACTAATCGATAAATATTTGAATATCTCTTTTTCACTTTCTTATTCAAACAGTTTCCAAATGATTAAATTGTGTTATGCAACCAACAATATTTACATCAAAATGAAAATATATAGATGCTAAAAAATAAAAATATAAAAAAATCTTACTATAAATATGCCTAACAAAACTCTATTGTAATTAATGCATATCTTTATTAAATTAGGCAACAAATTAAAATTTGTTTTTCAATTTTTCAATGTCTCTTCTTCAAGTTTGCAAATGACAGTCAAAAATATAAATATGATCTTTAATTTATTTGATAATGCCTAATAATGATGTAAATTTTGTTTAACTTTTTAATTTTTGATAGAAAATAAATATCTCTCAATTAATATTAGTCTATGCTTGGCTATATGAGTCTTTCAAATTATAATAAAAATGAAATTATATGTATTAAATTTTCTTTATACTTTACATTTTCATCAATAAAAATCAATTCAAAATTATTTTTTATATTAAAAGTTTCTCACATCTAACATATTATCACTCTAATAGTTTGATTCTCTTTATTGGTATTAAGATCCGAGGGTAAAAAATATATCGTATGTATTTAAGTAAATATTTAATATGTTAAAATAAATTAATCATGAAAAATGAGTTTGTATTCTACATTTATATGTATATGAAAATGAAAGAATACTATTTAATATTCAATTAATTTTAAATATAATATTAGTATATTTTATCTAATAATATTGATCATAGGAAATGAAAGGATTCAATAAAATGTATCTAAATAATATTCAAATTTTATTATGAGATATGAACTAAGATATGTTAAGAAAATGGTATCTAAAAGGAAATGAGCAATATTAAAAGTTTATGATATATTAATTAAGATATATTAAAAATATGATATACGAAATGATATGATTAGAGATCGAGAAAAATCATATCAAAAATATAAAATGATTAATTTTAAAAAGATAAAAATAAAATGATTAATTTTAAAAAGGTTCTAAATTTTGGTGAAATCAAAAGCCTAAAAAAGCTAAAATCACCAAAATTTTTAAATTCATCGTATAAAAAGAATTGAAATATAAAAATATACCAAACAATTATATCAAGCCTCATATATATATGTATATACATACTTGACTCTTCTTATATGATGGTGGATGCTGCAAAAATCCTATCAAAGGGTGGCAAAAAATTATGAAAATATGTGAAAGGACCATATTGAATAGTTATGTGAATAATTAAACAAATGATTTTTCCTTCTTCATTTCTCTTTTTTATCAATAATTTCATCATCTAATTTTGGTCTTTTATGGAAAATTAATTTTTATACTATTCTAATTATAAAATTATAAATTCATTAAATATAATAATATATATTAATTTTTATTGAATATTATATATATATATATATATATATATATATATATATATTAATTTTTGTTGAATATTATATATACATTAATGAATGTTAGTGATACAAATGAGTTGGATGGCTCATAAATTATTTAGAGTCAACTCTATAAAAACTTATTTAAATTTGTTTAGCAAAATTTATTTAATAAATTAGTCAATTTGTTTAAATTTATGAGCTTATTCGATGATAAATTTGTAAATAAATTTGTTAATTCATGTATAAATAATTTAATTCTCAATGATCATTTATCACGCGCGGCGTTTTCTATAATGCCACCGCCCTGCATCACGCTCTGTGCATTCCCTGACAGGAAACGCAAGCTCTCGTGGATACCTATGAAAAAGAATTTAATTTATTTTTGAAACCACAAACAATAATTTAATTCTAATCATATAATTTTTAAAAAATGATTTTAAAAATACTCATAATTATGTTATATATATGAAATTGATTTTATATTTATTAAAAATATTATTTTTTCTATCTCATATCAAATATTATTGAATTAAGATTTAAGTTTTTATTGAAAAATTGAATATGGTAGATATTAATACTAAAAATTGAAAAGAGTTTTAGATGAGGATGAAAAAATATTTAAAATCTTAAAAATTATATTAATAATTAATGGTAAAATTAAAAATTATTTTGAAAAATTACATAGAATTATGAAAATGATGAATATTATAAATCAAATAATTTTCTCTAAAACAACATTTAATATCAAACAGAGAGAATATATTATAGATAATTTTTAATATTGTAAAATATATAAAAATAATTAAGTAATTATCATAATTAGATTTTCTAATTTGAAAATGTTAAAAGAAATTCAAATTATTTAAAATCATTATATTTTTTATCTGATAGAACTCTAAATTTCGTAATCTTTATTATATTATCACACTACTATCATCTTCATTATTACTATCATTATTAAGTATTGATAATCAATCATTAATGCTTACCAATATTATGATAGATCATTGAAAATTATTGGTCAGCATCACAACCTTAAAATTGAACAAGTATATATAGGTTCAAAAAGGTGTTGATAATAAATCTAAAAATGCATCTAATAATAATAAATTTAGAAATTTATACTTTATCAAATTAAGAAATCATGACATATATGTTTGGAATAGATTTATTCTAAGGGAGTTGAAAAAATATTATCTTACTAAAAGATTCTATAGATTTGCCTTTGCTCCTTTTGGATGCTAAATATTTCTTAAAATATGGAATGCAAATCAAACTCATGTTTGAATTGAAATTAAGATACTAATACAAGTTCTTCCCTTATGAATCAGATAAATTCATACCTAAAAGAGGTTAATAGTAAGTTCTTTTCAAATTGACTATTTATTCCTTTGTTAAAGATGTTTTAGAAATTTCTATGATTAAATAAATAGCTCTATAAATAAATAAATTAGATCGAATTGAAAAATAAAAAGACTTGTATAAGTTATATCATTCATTATCACTTTGTAGAAAATCATTAGCTATGAATATATTAAATAGTTATAACTCTATTGATGAAATAGTATCTCTCCAAAAAAATAATTTGCTTACTACTACACAAAAAAATATTTTATTGTGAAAGAACAAGATATTAAGGAATTTCCCACACATGAAATCATAATTCGTGATATGGGTCCTTTTCATATAAAAGAGAAATCTTTTATTACAATAAAAACATAAATGATGTAGATTATTTAAGAATCGAAGTTAATTTGCTTTACAAAAAGAAGATATTAATGAACTTTTGTAAAATGATTTCATGGAATTCAACTAATCATCTTGACCGTGGGATGTTATTGAGAAATATGAATCTATGTTTTCAAAAGATTTTCTTTGATTATTTATATTGTGGAATGAATCAATCATCCGTTTTGATATCTTATTGAACAAAAATGGTGATATTGTTTTTCCATTAATTAAAATTTCAATTTTTAAGAAATATAATTATCATCCAATAAGAAGGGATTCAATTTTTTCAAATGAATGATTTGAAGAACTATAAGTTCTAATAGTTGATTGCAGCATTAATCATTTAAACCTTTCAATTCATATATATGAATTTTATACATATGAATAAGAATATTATTAAAACTCACAAAGTAAAAAGGAGTGAGTTAAAAGAGAGGAAACTTTGATAACAAAAAGAAGTAACTTAGACAAAAAGAAACAAAATGACTTAGCTAAATCTTTACTATCGATAACCTCAAACTAATCAATTGAATATTGATCAATATGTAATTGATCAGACACTACTTGAAAGAGAAAATGGTTTTTCTGATTAGACATGAAATGTTCTAAATGTTCTTGAAAATTCTTACTCCCATAAGACTATTTTAATTTATATATATTAATATTCAAACTCATGGCTCTCTTGGTTCTAGAAATAAAAGGATTGTTAAACCCTAGGTTTTGATGTGTGTGCCACGTGTGAACTAATTTAAGTTATTTGCCATTTTTTATATAAGTTTTGGTGTTGGTACGGGCATACCAAATGACTTAGTTAAGTGGTACGGCCATAACGCTGACCGTACCTAGTTAGAACTGTTTTGTAGAGCTTGGTATGGGCGTACCATTGGTTGGTACGAGCGTATCGTTGCTTGCAAGAAAATGGCTTGTCAGTAAACCTGCTTTGGTACGGGCGTACCATTGGGTGGTACGACCGTATGTGAGCTCGCAGGAAAATTGCTTGTCAGGAAAATTGGTTTGGTACGGGTGTACCAAATGATGGTATGACCATACCACATTTCCCTTTCATTTTTTCATTGAGATTTTTAAATTCATATGGTGTACAAGATTGGTACGGCAGTACACGACTTATTAGAAAGGTTTTAAACCCTTTCTAACGGCTATTTTCATAAAGAACTTTCATACATTTTTGTCTCCAACGACTAGTTTTGCAGAGCTTCTATTTCTTTGAGCTGCTATTATCAATTGCAAGTAAGTTAATTTGTGTTACGCCCCAACCCATACCTGGAGGAACATGCTCCCGTAGCATACGCAACAACCATCCCTTGGGAAAGCCGCCACGTACCCTACCAGGGATACATCCTATTTTCAACCTTTAGACATTCGTATGGGTACAAAACCTGCATTAGTGGTGAAACAGTGCGTAGCGTGGCATACATTCAAACACACATGCATCGGTCCCTGGATAACACTTAATCATGCATTCATACTCCTAACTCGATAACCACACGGTAGCCAAGTGAAGGCATATATATATATATACCAGTGTACATTACAGGACTATTCACCACTAACTAAAACAATATCTACTGCCAAAATGATTACAACAAGCTCCTATTACAAAGA